>JAOSYY010024480.1:0-11217 GCA_025727935.1 Hebomoia glaucippe
TTTTTAAGATACAGCATATAAAAATACATACAACCCCCAATTTTTACCCCTCTACAGTCAACCCCTATTATTATGTGACAAAACGACGTTTGCGGGGTCAGCTAGTATATAAATAAAATAAATCAAATCGATATAAAAACTAAAAATATACGAAAAAATAATAAATATTGGAGTCTATTGAAAGTATACTTTCTCTTATTACACTTGATGATAACACGATCTCTTATACCCGTTTGCGTAACTATATGCAGTGATAATAAATTCTGAGAAATGTTAACGCCTCAATTCATTTTTATAGTAAAGCTAATCTTAATATATAAAAATTACATGTCACGTTTTTTGTCCGGGATGAACTCCGAAACTACTGAACCCATTTGTTCTTTAAAATGAGTACTATACTCCAACTTAAAAGATAAGGATAATTTATTTATCAATTTATAGTCGCAATATTATTTTATTGTGAATTATTTGTATATTTGAGAGTTCAAAATATTTTTTTTAGCTCCAAACGATTCTAACAGATGACAATATTTGTAAACTAAATTGAGTAGGTATCCCAAAGATATCGCTGTGTTAAAGCACAAACGTTTATAATAGTCCTTACTAAATACAATTTAATATAACAAAACCTTAGCCACAGCAACGTCTGGCCGGGTCATCTAGATTAGAATAAATATTGTCGTATCAATAGTGCCTTGAACCCAAAACCTTTAGCCAACTTCACCACAAGCATGGACAATATTTTGACCAATATGACCTATGGATATGCAGTTTTTGTGGGGCATGGGGTCATTTATGCACGTTTCATTCATAATTTTGGCAAGTGAATGCTCTCCCTTGTTGAATGGAAATAAATTGTACTTCTCGATATAACGTAGAAAATTTGCCACTGAATCACAAATATTTTAATATTTGCCTTACAGTCAATATATGATGAACAAGGAAAGGTGGCAATGTTATTATTTCAAAGAATCATTTATTCACACTACGTACAAAACTAATACTAACTATACTAATATTATAAAGCTGAAGAGTTTGTTTGTTTGAACGAGCTAATCTTAGGAACCTATTATATCTTCAAAAAAATTAGGGACCCTTACTAAAAGTCCAATAATGTAACCTAAGGTGTAAAATCGAAATGAATTCGAACGAAGCCGCTGGTAGAAGCTGGTTAATGCTAGATTGAGTTTTACATTCTCCCGCCAAAATATCTACACCGATGTCAAGAGTTGTCTATTATACAAAAATGACATTTGTAGTTGATTATAATTTAATAATATCTATCCAACATAGGTTAAAATGTAGAATAGCGCTAATAAAAAAGTAATAAAAAATATGATTATACAATGTTAAACACTAGATCCGGATTATGAATCTGTGGTAGTTAAACATATTGTTTTTATTAGCCACAGAATGCTCAAAAGTCGAACTCAGAAACGTGACCTGTCTTATGTGACATTCTAAAATCATAAAAATATAATAATATCTGCCGCGAATTTCATATCAGAGGCACATGTAGATAATATATATTATATAGATTATAAACATTTTTAATGAATATATAATTTATCTACACTAAAAATACACAATCAATGCATTAATTGTTCGAATTTTAACAGTTAATAAATATCTTAGTTATTGTTTCTTTAAGCTTTGACTATAAAATAAATATTAAGGAAAAATTCTATGTAAAATTTTCCTTAACAAGCGATGCAAGTCCTAATAAGTATTACACTATTCCACACCTCCATGTGAGTCTCAAAATAAATCACGAAAGAAATGTGTAAATCGCTATACTATAAAATGGCAACATTATAGATAATAAAAGTCATGCTTACATCATATATTATTATATACAAATTTCAACTTACTGAGATGTTACTGCGCAATCCAGATAACTAGGCACTTGTTAAAAAAACGTTGCACAATAAAAAAAGTATACGTAAACAAAATTATAGCGCGGTTGATTTGACAAAACGCTTGTTCCAATGCAAACTCAAGGTCGTGCGTGCCGACACAATTCGGTGGGGTTATAACGTGGTTGAACGCGACGATCTCTCAGAGCAGTCGAATTACAACTAACATATTACGTCAGCTGTTCTGTATTTTTAACTCGCTATCTTTACGATAAACGATTTTGATGAATACTTCCTAATCGTATTCTATGAATTATCACCTGTATAGCGCCTGCTGAGAGCTAGAGACGAAAATGTAAAAAAAAGTCTTTTACACTAACCGGATGTACTACGCGGCAATATTCGTGTCACAATAAATAAACTATAAACTTTCTTGCTGATATATGAACTATATTTCGATAGATTCATTAAAAGCGGTTCAGTGCTTTTGGCGTGAAAGAGTAACAAACGTACATACAATCTTTCGCGTATATACGATAAATAATATGGAGCAGTGTAATTTAAGGTTTTTTTTATAAATACACTAGCTGACCCAGCAAACGTCGTTTTGCCATATAAATTTTTAGGATTGTATGTATTTTTATATGCTGTATCATAAAAAAATAGACACAAGTTTTCTCAAAAATAAAATAAAAAATTTAGGGTTAGACCAACCTTAACATTTTGGGAGATGAAAAAGAAATAATAGCCGATTCTGAAACCTACTCATATGTATATATAAATTTCATAAGAATCGGTCCAGCCGTTTCGGAGGAGTATGGAAACGAACATTGTGACACGAGAATTTATTATATAAGAGGTAATAATAGCTATATGGTACTTTTAATAGTAACAAACATTAATAAAATCCTGTTTGTTTTGATAAATTCCGAAACGGATGGACCGATTTTGACGGAGCTTTCGATGGCAGGTAGCTGATGTTATGGCGCGTAACATAGGCATTAATTGCATCATCATTACCATCTTCATAACGTATATTTAAATCATTATATCTCAATATTTCTGTTAAGTTCGCAGAATTTCAGAAAAATAATACTTCTCCTAGTTTCCTTTTTCCCTAAGGAGTTTTTAGCGAAAAACTTAGAACAATTTTCACGGTCCCATGTATGTCTATACAAAAAAGCATCATATTCAGTTCATCGGTTTAAAAGAGATAAACAAACACACTCAAGCATTTATAACTGTAAGTTGGAGATTAAAATGTACAACCAATATATCTTTTTCACACCATAAAATAAAAAAAAAAAACAAAAGTTATTTAATTTTATTTATTAAGATGTCCACATTATTACTTTCAATAATATTTCATCTTCGGCGGCCAATTTTCGATAGACCAGCCATAGTGAAGTGGATATCGACTACAATCAAAAAAATATATAAACTAGTTACCTGCCCTGTCTTTACGCGTCCAATAATTACTTGTCATTATATCATTTAACTTAAAGAATTCAGAAAAATCCGACTCTTTAGGACTCCGTCGCTTAGCGGTCGTAACTTCGACGTCTGAGTAAGGGGCTCGAGACCCGGTCAGAGCGCAAGTCACATTTTCAAATTTGTTCTTATATTCTGCTTTGGCTACAGACAGTCTATGGCCGGAAGTGTGTCAAAACGGAGGCATTTCGAGTATTAAATTTGGTGGGAGTAATTTCTAATAAATTGTAAGTTCTGTGGGGTACTCGTACCACTACTCATAGATGGTAACATTGTGAAGTAACGCATTGAAACTTCAGTCTATGAATGTACAAAAATAAACACGGCCGGCAGGAGTACGCCATTAAAGAAAAATAACTGATGTACTATGGCAAGGCGTTAAAGTTGCCAATGCAAGACGCATTAGCGCTAGACCTCGGTTTTGGCGTATATGAACGACTGACATTGACTATGGAATGAATCGTGGCTTTACGTTTTTTTTTTAATCTAGTCTGAGAACACGCTCGGCCTATTCGCATAGACTAGAGGAAACTTCCCTATGTTCCCTAGCTTCGAAGTTATTAAATAAACAGTCGGTACCTTTTTTTAGTTTTGTATATATCAACCTTCGCAGTTGTTATACCAAATTTCTTATACATTTTTAGGCGCTTCTTTCTTTCTTTCGCCTTTCTGATATCCTCTTTTCTTTTTTTCTTCATATACAACTCGTAAAGTTCGTCTTTGGACAAAGTCACATTTTCTATCTCTCCAGGAGCTTAAAGAAATTGTTTAATATTAATGAAATGCCTATGGCCGGACGACTGTCAAAAACACGAGCGCTTCAACTGAATGAAGGAACTCCTAATAACTTCCGCCCGGGTCACGTACCACCGTTCATAGATGGAAAAGTCGTAAAGTGCTATGCGCGTTTCGATTTCAGTCTATGAATTTCCGAATACTCGAAGTAAAAATAATAAATCTGTCCATCCGATTGAGAGCATAGACATAATAGATACCTTTTTAGATGGAAAAGTGCTGTGCGCTTTTTTTAGAAGGAAGTTCGCGTTTTCAGCCTAGTGGCTATTAAAACTAACCGGATGTTAAGTGCTGTGCGCTTTTCGTTTATAGTCTATGAACTTCCGAATACTGAAAACAATAATACAGCCGGCAGTAGAACGTACTAAAAAAAATTGCCAAAATGATGTAACATAGCTAACGCCTTAAGGTTGGCAAGGCGTCTTCCAGATCTACTGATCTTGGAGGTGCCCATGGGCGACAGGAATCTCTTAGTATCGCTCGTTTGCCGTGCTACTAATACTTACCAAAACTATCTTTGAAGGCTGATTCGTATTTAGGCTGGATACCGCTGGCATATTTAAATTTATTGTTAATTTCATGAATCATGTTACATAAATGTATTATTGCCTGACACTCCTCCAATATGTTCGAATAGAAGTATAATAAGAGTGGTGTTGGCGCTACTTCTGAATACACGTTTATGAAATAACGGCCTTCTATCAGTTGGTACAGTTCGAGGACAATTTGATAGCGAAATATAATTTCGTGCGTCAAATATCCAACTTCGTACTCTTTATTCTCAGTGTATAATGATCTGAAGCCGTAATAGTATTTAACTTGTTTGATACTGAAAGAAATTAATGTTAGTTTATCCTAAAATTATAAATAAGTAGTTTCTGTCAACAGCTTCGCTCGCGTTCATCTCGATTTTTACACCTTGAGTTACATTATAGGACTTTTAGTAAGGATCCCTAATTATTTTAAAATTTAATATAGCTATTTTCACCGGATATAGTGTAGCTCCCGAACAGTGTAAGCATTTTTCATATCGTTCAAGTAGTTTCGGAGCCTATTCAATGCAAACAAACAAACAAAAAGCCGTCATAGTCTTTATAATATTAATGTAGATTATATAAAAAATAATAAATGAAATATAAAAAACACGTTAATGCACGTCAGCAAGGTGTCTTAAAGATATGTTGCCGACCTCTCAGAAATTGAATGGTTCGACAAAGCCTCTGGCAAAAGCTGGTGTGTATAAAGGGTGTTTGAGGACTGCTCCCGAAAACGAAAATTGGTGATAGTAGTTAAGACACCTTTGATGATGGGACGGAAAAAAATTCGATCCTGACTATAAAAAAAGTCATATTTTTAAAAATCTTTTTTTTTTAGAGTTATTTAGAGCGTAAATTTTAAATTTAAAAATTCTAATTTGCGTTTCATGGAGCGTAAATAAGTCTAAGAAACGTTTTAATAATATCACTTTTTTATAGTCAAGATCGAATTTTTTTTCCGTCCCGTCATCAAAGGTGTCATAACTACTATCACCCGTTTTCGTTTTCGGGAGCAGTCCAAAAACAGCCTGTATATACAGTTAATAAGGATTAAAAACATTTACGCGTTCTTGTAACTCATCTGTATAAGCACGCAGCCTTTCCCCCGTTGATAGTACGTCCCGTAATGTCTCTCGCCGTACCATCTGTTCTGCCAGAAAAGATCTGACCGACGGGTTTCATTTAGAATACTCTGCAGTTCATTTGGGATATACTCTGTAAACATTCGAACGGTGTTCCAGTTATTGCACGACTGCCCGTTGCCCGAATAACGTGTTTAGTAGATTAAAAATTCGTATATTAATTAGTGAAAAACAATAATAATTTTCAGAGTGTTTTCCGTTTGTCTGTGGTCACGTTCGGGCTAATCTCGTAAACGGCTGGACGAGTTTTTATCGCATTTAGATATGTTTTCTTGTATTCTTTTATACATACAATTAATCACTGTAAAAATTTACAGTGTGACAGAATTTAAGCATAAATAATTAATATCATAGACGACAAGAAGTGGATAAGCTGTCAAAAGTTCACTTCATATACTTTGTCGACCTGCCTGATGTATTTGTTTGTTTGTTCCAGTTAATCTCAGTAACGGCTGGACTGGTTTTGAAGGAATTTCCACTGACAGATAGCTGATATACATAGGCTATTTTTATTTAAAAGTGATATACAAGCATCTGCTCAAAATCATAAAAGTTAATATATATTTTTGTGAGGCTTTTGAAGTGAAAGCGCGGGTCCCCGCTAGCTAGGTCGTCGTAATAATACAGACCTTTGGAAGTTTGCCCCAAAGTCATATAAAGGGTGGGACTCATGTCGTTTTTCATGGCTTCAATGTAAGGCGGGACCTTATGCATATTTTCAACTTTAGACATTGTTGCATCTACAAAATACATTAAATGTATAATTTTAATGGCAAACTCAAGTATAGATAGTGACTTGAGTGACATAATTCCCGGGACAAACGTGCAATATCCTATTTACATATAGAAAAATTGCGTCTGTTTGTGATATCAAAATATTTATTTTCTTAAAGCATATAAAACTATATACGGTGCTTAAAACAAACACAGTTTACACATTTTTAGTCTGTTTGTCTCTTCCAGCTAATTTCCGAAACGGCTGGGCCGATTTTGACGAAACTTTTACCGCATAGTAGTTGCTGTTATGACTTGTCGTGTATACATTAAATCACAACGGGCGAAACCGGAAGCACATAGTTTTAAAACAAAAACTTACCTTGCACACTTAATAATATTAAAGTACATTTTATTATAAACATGTTGAGAACATGGCAGTGAATTGTAAATGAGAATTTTAAATACGGTGTTTTATGGTTCTTTTTTTATGATTGTAATTAAATGGCTATTTATTTGATTTGGTATTGTGCATTATAAACACTTATTTAGCTCAGTGATATAGTCTAAGCCTTTAAGGCATATTTGGGGAACAACCCGCCCGCGGATCTGATCCGGCCCGCGAAATAATTTGAAAAAAAAACAAATCAAAAAACTATTACATTAGGTACTTATAAACACCCTGTATAGTACAGGGTGTTTTTGGACTGCTCCCGAAAACGAAAACAGGTGATAGTAATTAGGAGACCTTTGATGATGGTGCCGAAAAAAATTAGATCCTGACTATAAAAAAGTCATATTTTTAAAACGTCTTTTTAGAGTTATTTACGCTCCACCATGTTTGTAAAGCTAAGTGAAACGATAAATTCATAAAAATGCTGAAAGAAAAAACCAGCACATCTATTTTCATTCAGTATAAAGCGGATATTTTATTATTAGAAATTGACATTAATTTTTTTTTTATTGAGTGCCAGCAACGTCAAACTGTTCTTCTGCCGGTTGCCAGAGCCCTGAACGTCTGAAGAAAAATTTCTTCTTCTTGAAAAGCGAGGGTTTCCTGCTCTGGAGACGATTCATTCTATCTTGTTCCGGCTGATTCGGATCCATACCTTCATACACTCTCAGTACCTTGAAAAACATCTCCTTTTCCAGCGTTATTTCATTATATGTTCCTTCTGAAATTTGACAGTATATAAATGTTAACTGATATTACTTCTACACTGCTGAATTGATTATGATTTGATTTCGAGTTGCGATATGATGCGTTTTTCCTAAATTCATGGATAGTGGGATGAATGTAACGGGAGCACAACCGCGGTCTGAAACTAGTAATTTTATATACAAACTAGCGAACACTGACAGATATCGTCTTTTACACGTCTCAAATACAAAATCTTCAAACGTTTCTGTAAATCTAAGACATTGTCGAATTTAATTGTGAGCACAACATTTCATCAAAATCAGCGCAGTTTTAAGCTTTTAGCTCTGAAAATTATGATTCTTCAATATAATTTTTCATTCCCCCCTTTTAACCCCTTACAACCCTTTGGTTTGAACAGTTTCTAAGGCTCTAGACTATCTGTTTACCAAATTTTTTTTAAAGCGGTTCAGTAGTTTTGGCGCTTAAGTACATATATAATAGTAAGGATTACGAAATACGATATTAAAATCTATACTGCGTATAATATTACTAACTGACCCAGCAAACTTCGTGTTGCCATATAAAAACATAACGATTTTTTTACATATAATATAACAAACAAACCAATTCTTCAGCTTTATAATATTAATATAGATAAAGCTGAAGAGTTTATTTGAACGTGCTAATCTAGGGAACCAATGGATCGACTTGAAAAATTGTTGACTTCACGAGTCTTCACGACACAGGAACAAAGCAGCCACTTTTAAAGATCCTTACGCATAACTTGTAATATATTAATAAGTTCAGCGACACTGTATTTGCTCTTCTTCATGTCTTCGAGGTCTGAGTACTTTCTATACAATTTCAGCATGAAAACGAATCTTTCTAAAATCCCAGCGGCTATCGTTCCCAGTTCGAAACCTATGCCGTGTCTATGCTCCTCTTGCACGTTTCTAGCGTGTTTTAGCTTGTAGTGCGCGTCTATATAAAAATATGTCCGTTAATAATATTAAAATGACAGCACTGATTTAAATACAAAAAGAATCATGAAAATTTCGTATGTTTGTCGTGGTTTATCTCCGAAACGGCTGGACCGATTTTCATGAGACTGTGGCTGGTAGACAGCTATTACCGTAAGTAAATTAGGCTCAGTTATATCCATTATTAGATTCATTAAATAAATAGATTTCTTATACTATATATAAATGTCCTATTCATTAAAAATGTTATAGTGAACCAACCTTAAAAGATAGACACGAGGAAGGATCAAAAAATAGTGAGAATTAGAGAGAATACAATGACTATTGATCAGTTAATAATTATTTTTTCTACATAGAAACCGAATCTCTACACGCTGAGTCCAGCGCTTTTAAAAAACAAGCTTTTCCTTGGTCCTGGAAAAAGCTCTCCAAGGAGTATGTAGTTCTCATTACTTTTTGAACCCTCCTGATATTTGTTATATATTTATGAATCTTTAAGAGGAACAAGTAGACAGTAATGGTCGCGAAATTTTAACCGTTTACGTACTCACGCAATGGAAGCTCTGAAAATGATTAAAATCAGATTTTGCAAAATTTCCCATTGATGCTGTGAGGTTAGAGTGTATAACCAACCAAACAAACGAAATAGTTTTATTATACGAGTATTATTAATAGCTCATACAACAAACGTCGTTTTTCCATATTAATATATTATATAAAATTTGGGGTTGTATGTATTTTTATATGCTGTGTTATAAAAAAATGCAAATAAAAAATACTCTCCACCCTTAACATTTAGGGGGATGAAAAATAGATAGCAGACGATTCTCAGACCTACTGAATATGCGTATAAAATTTTATAAGAATAGGTCGAGCCATTTCGAAGGAGTATGGGACCGGACATTGTGATACGAGAATTTTATAAGGTAGGTATGTGTTTGTGTTACTAAAAATAATACCTTTAACAAGTTCACCGGTCATATTAATCAAATGGGTATGCATCAAAGTCCTAGTCCAAACCTCTACACTCCAGCGCAGACGGTTAGGCCCATAATTCGTATTTTGGGCAACAGACGTCCCCGTCACGATTAAGTCTGAAAAACATGTACAAGTATACTAACTACCATACACACAGACCATACCACTATTAACTATATTAATCGATCTAAAATGTTTCGTAAAATATAATTTTCCACACAGAAAAGGCAGATATTTTTTTCTCATATTGAAAAATATCAAATGAGCATATTTTGGAATTTTTAAGTTCAATTTTTTTTATTAAAATAAAAAGTATAAATAAAAAAACACATCAACCGGTCAACTCAATGTTTCTTATTTCCAAATTTTCAACCATAGACAACATTCTTTAGCTGTCAGTTGCATTTGGTTATTCCACGTTTTATATCGTCCCATGGGAATAAAAAGTATCCTATGTCCCTCTCCTCCACCCAAGCTACCTCCCCACCAATTTTCTGCCAAATCGGTTCAGCCGTTCTTGAGTTATAAATAATGTACCTAACACGACTTTCTTTTATTTAGATTATTGTCTACCTGTCACCTTAACGGCTAGACAAATTTTAACGGGACTTGCACTATAGTTAATTTTAAAAAGAGTAATTTAAGCTACTTCGTCACTATTTTTAATAACTTTCCTAATTTGCCTGTTAAAAGCTGTTCAAAGACAAGCTGTATGTCTAATTCTTTTAACTCATAACCAAAGCTTTCTCGCATACAGTTTTTATGTAATACATGACTATCTATATATTTTCAGTCTATGAATTTCCGAATATTCGAAATAAAAATAAAATAAGGCCTTAAAGTTGGCAACACGTCTTCTAGATCTTGGAGGTGCCCATGGGCGACAGGAATCGCTGAGTGTAGGCGAAATGTATGCTCGTTTGCTTTCCTATCGTATAAAAAAATAAAGCATAAATTCCGCATATTTATCTAAACACACAGTATACGATGCCAAATGGTTTATCGTATTTAATCTATAGAAGAAATCTTAACTTTTTACTGATACGAACGAATTTTTTTTTCCTAAATTATTGATTATATTGCGTTATCGTTATCAAGTTATCGAAAAAGATTTACCGGTAATATTGTGAACATTATTTCGGATTAATAAGGCAATTGCAATATTTTTTAATACAAAGGTAAACATTTAGCTACAAATTACATGTTAAATATATAAATTATGTATAAATATTATATATATAAATTACGACTAGTTTTTGAGATAGGTTTTAAATACTTTTAAGAATTTGTGATGAAATTATCATCACCTTAATAACTCGTAGGAATCCAAGGAAGCATGATCTAGTAACATATTCTAAGATTAACTTTGAGCCAATACATGAACACACTTCAATTTATACTAATAGATTAATTTTAATGTAAGACCTTAGAAAAATGATTAACATAATTTCACGGGATTATTTTTATTCACACATGTTACGCGCAATACTAGTAAACGGTCCATCGAAATCGGTCTAGCCAGGTCCAGCAGGAATAAACTTATCTATTTTAAGTACCTTACGCATATGCATTTAGAAGTGCTGT
>JAOSYY010024481.1:0-13631 GCA_025727935.1 Hebomoia glaucippe
AATCTAAGTTAGGGGTGTGTTTTCTTTGTGAAGTATATAACAAAGAATACTGTAGTAGCCATATTATTATAGTATTATATATGAAGTACCTAATGCAATGTTATCCACATTCTGTAGTACATTCAAATGTTTCATTTGATGATCTCAGCAATACTAATAAACCTTAAGGAAAAATTGTTATAAAATTATTATTCCAACAAAAATTACACTTAAATCTGAATACACTTTTGTGTAAATGTAAGTGGCTAAGATGCCAATAGTTACTGTCTTATTTTCGTAATATCAGATATAGTAGCTTTCTCAAAACGACAAGTCATAAGTAACTTTTCTTTAAGTTTTAAATTAAAGTAAAAAAAAATGTCGCACTAGGATCTTAAAATACGTCGAATGTACCTCGTACGAAATACAAGATGTTACTATATTGTGTTAATTATAATTAATAAGATATAATTATATTTATTTAAGATAGAAAAGTCGTAAAAGAGTTGTAATACGCGTTTCGATTCGGTCCATGAATTTTCGAATCCTAGAACTGAGCTTAAATAGGTTGGCAGGACATCATTCAATAATTGATAGTGTCAGTTGACTGAGCTTTCACTTACCATAAAGTGAACTTCAGCTCGTCTGTCGATTACATGTACAAAAATATTATTTTTAAGACGACCTTAAACCAGTAACAATGCATCAATCAGAATGCACTGCAGTACTTGAAATTGGCCCCGTTGCGCATATTGGCTTGATTGTAACCACTTCCGACCCACTTACACGGACTCCATTCAATTGTCGTAGGTGTCTTCTACCCACGGCCGTCTCGTTTACTTTATTTCATTAATAAAATTCCAATTAAATATTTAGATATAGATATGTCAAGGATTTTACAGCGGTTGAACAATTAAAAATCCGCCTAGACCCTGTTTATTTTCTCTAAACTTAAGTCGAAAAGTCAAATTTGTAACAATAGTCCCAAGGAAAAGTTTTTCATAAAATTACTATGGAGTTGGTGAGAGTATTAATAAAGCAAAACACGGTGGAACGTAATGACTGTATTGTGTATGGAGTTAGTTTCCAGAGAAAACGTTCTAATGCCCCCTATAAATGTTCTCTTGTATAAGCTGATAAAAATAAAAAATAGGTATTTTCTTTAACTCTCCTAGAATTGCACTGAAATATTAAAAATACATTCAAACAATTTTTCGGTAACACTGCATTGGGCTACGAGCCAAGAAGTTAATCAAAACAATTGTACCTAGCATTCGACTTGTAGACATTTGAACTTTAGTACAAGGTGCTACAGTCCGTTAAGCCATTTCTACATCTGTACGTTCCATATCTATGTCAATGTCTTATAAACAATTTTTCAGAAGTGTTTTACGTTAAGCATTCTTTAATCACCTGACTGTAAGAAACCACATTGTTACTTAACTCGATAAATTGTAAATTTCATTTTGTGACCGTTTTTCGCATTGGAATTGTTTATACTTTGTGCAAGTGGTTTATAACACGGCGAAAAACTACAAACGGTAACTAATTTTTTACTAAATTATTAATCACTTTAACTGCGTAAAATAAAAAGGGGTTTTAGATAATTAAAAGCCGGTGATCATGTGAAGCATATGATGGTAGTTACAACAATTTGATGTCAATCTATTTATTCCTATTAATGGATATTCAGAAATTCATACACTAAAGTCGAAACGCACATTACATCACTTCACAATTATTCCATCTATAAGCGTGCACTTGGTTAAATATAATTTTATAAGCATTATAGTCTAATTTAGAACACTTTTTATTATTTATATACTTTAAAAAATCCTATTTTATTCGCTTGTATATTATTCATATTATAATATATTCCTTGTTTTTAATTTCAGGTCTGGTAGCTGACTGCCATACCATACTATATACAGATCTACAAGTAAAGAGAGAACCAAAAGTAGAAATAATAGACTGTTATAATACTTTAACCGTAGACTATCAACAACTGCCAGGCTTGTACAAATGTATGACGAAAGATGATGTTGATCCAGTAAGTTTGAATGTATCTCTAACAAACATAGGAGCATTAGCAAATGAGTCGAAAATCACATTCCAATTGCAACCGTCTTCTATACCTACAGAACAAAACTATATTATATACTGTAATTTTGATCCAAGACTGAATAATGTACAAACAATCATATTTGACTCTTCGCCGAGTACTTGGCATTATATTAAAATCGACATCGTTTACGGAAATACCTCTAATATGATAGAGTGCGAATCGTATTCTCTCAGACTTTTTGATGACCCAGTAAACCAAACGATTATAGATCTTATGAGAGATGATAAAGGTCGATTCTTTACTTTCGATTACGGATTGCCAACGTCCGATTTACAAGACGCAACAAGTTTAGTAAATATTACGTCCAATGAAATTAAAGCTTTACGATTTAATGTGAACCAATTTATCGATATCGGTGGTAATTTGGCTATTGAAGCTAGTCTCTTGATGAGTTTGAAATATTACATGGGATATAAAAGAGAATTTAAAAAGGGTTCGTTGCTCGCATTTACTGAAGAAAACCAGTTTTTCAAAGTCGTGATTTGTATGGATATTGGTCATCCGAGTGTACCGTTGAAGTCCGGTAAATGTAGATTTAATGATATAAATAAACCTGCCTTATTTGTCTTAAATAGTACTGATTCAGATTCGATTTACGAAAAAGTTCTTATTCCTTACCCGGATCAGGGGACTTGGTATTTGACGTTCCGTTTATTCTGCGACTCTGTTGTATGTCCTTGTCGTACATCGGACAACGGAACCAAATATTACGTGGCATCTAATATGTCAGAAGGAGACACGTCTATAGAATCAAGTACATTTTCAAATATAACGAGAGAGGGTGAATCAGAATGCAATGCCACTGTAGTATTGTCTATATCATCGACTTCTTGTTTGAACGGTAGATGTAATAACAACGGCAACTGTGGCTTGAATACTTTTGGAGGACTGGTGATGTCCTATTGTTCCTGTTTTGCTGGATATGGAAGTAAGATTTTACAATTCTATTTTACTCTAATGTCTATATATATTTGAGTTATTTTTATCAGAAGCTTTTTTAATAAGTCCATTTTTAAGCTTCCAAATCGAAGGTGTAATGCCTATATTTTGGTAGCCAGGACATTTGCAAAACGCACTTTAGTGTTACTATATTCACATCTGTACCTAACCTTGTATTTTATCGTAGCTACGTTACAAACTAAAATTACTTCATGAAAAAATCTATTAAGATAATATTATTCCAAATATTAGATATAACAAAATTGATCACTTCTAAAACCGAAATTTACTGTCAGTCAAATCTGTTTAATCAAAATTCGTAAGACACCTTTCTATATAACAGTAAGGACTGTAAAAAGTATTTAGATTTAATAATATATACAAGTATCAATGCAATGATTCTATTTTTCAGGTTGGGATTGTTCAGATGATTCAAGAATGGATAGTAAAGTATACATGTTAGTGTCTATATTACTCCTAACTCTAAGTAATTTTCTTTTTATATTTTCAATCTACATTGCCATTATTAGGTATTACTACACAGAAGCTATGATGTATGCGTTCACAATGGTATTTTCTACCTTTTATCATGCTTGCGATGCGCCGGCGCAAGTAGCATACTGTATTACAAGAGGTAACATACTCCAATTCGGAGACTTCTACTGCGGTTTAATGTCTTTCTGGGTTACATTGCTCGCAATGAGTATTATGGGTGACAAATTGAGATCGTCGTTTCAACTAACCGGTGCAATTATTATAGCACTTCTAACTACCTGGAACATGCATTCGTTTGTTGCGTTTCTATTGCCAGTTGCAATAGGTGTTTCTATATTACTTTTATCATGGTATGTAGACTATAAGAAGATCAATAAAATGTGTTATCCTAAAACTTATTATACTAGGCACTTTCCGTTCGGTATAATTTTGGTAACAGTCGGTTTAATTTGCTACGCGTTTCTACAAACTGAACAGAATTATAAAATCGTTCATTCAATATGGCACATGATTATAGCAATTAGTGTAGCGTTTTTGTTGCCAGATGTGAAAAGAGTTAATGCAAATCCGTTTGTACCGAGCTCTGGTTATAGTTGGAGACCACTCTGTAACATTTTTAGGAGAACAAACAATGAATAATATTATTTTAACGGTTCAATTAAACTGGGAACTTCACTATGGTCGTAATATTTGATGAAGAAATATATCATTTCTAATAAATAATGCAAGAAATTTGTAGAAAAAGGTTGTCCTTAATAAATCTTATACCTGCTGCAGAAGAAAATATTATTTTGCCTTCGTAGTTTAATTGGTCTGTAAAGTGAAGTTTTAAAGATTTATATTTTTACCAAAATTATTAACATGTTAGGTAAATATTTTCTAGTTCAAATATATTTTAAGCAGTAAGTCACTGTATAAATAAATAAAACTAGTCAGGCGCTTATAAACATTATTGTGATATTGGATATTTTTAAAACATTTTCATATGAAAATATAATAGGAGAATATTCGAAAATTATACAAAGATCTTCATAATAAATATTTCGTTTATAAATTTTCTTACTTTACTGACATATTTATATTTTTTGTGTTTTTTTTTAAATATTTCTAATAGAATTTAAACTGTAGTATTAGCATTAAATAAATTTCTGTTTCGGAGCCTTCTTAGAAAGAACATAAGAGTTCCTTTCCTGTTAACTTATAAATCGTTTACCTTTATGGCTCATTTATATGACAATAATTATTGTTGTGACATGTCATCAAAATAATGAGCTCTCACTTTACGTCCATACAGTCAGTTTGTAAAGCTTTGGTCTGATATTATTTACACCGTCTTTCCACATTCCAAAACGGCTCAGCTTTTGGGCGTCGGAGAGAGGTCCAATACTTTAATTAGGATTTTTACTATAAATCTTTCAAAGATTCGTGACATATTCTGATACCAACTTTATTTGATTTCCTCTGACTGATATAAAAGCTTTTAATACACTTACAAGACAACAGAATTCTATTATATACTGATAACAGCATTTATTTTGGTTCATAGCTAGTCGATTCCACGATAGAAATTAACAAAGTATAGTTACCGTTAATGACGTCTTTTTTTTAATATTAATATTTTTCTCGATTCTTTAAATTGTATCATTATATTTATCAGACCATCGCTTTCAGGTGTTCCTCAGTGTGTGTATTATGACCTCTTTACACAAAGTGTTGCGAAGTTTATAATACGATCCCATTATCAGCTAACTTCGGTGCCTTATATTGTGCAATTTATTCTTATCTTCAATGAATATGTAAGCATAGTAATCAAATTGAAATAAAGGCCTTGTAGAACTCCGTACAGGTTTCCCTTCATTTAAAATCGTGTTCATAATTCCTTATAATACTCGAGTTCCTTTATTGGCCATATTTCAGATATATTGGCTATTATTATAGTATAGACAGTATCGCAAATTAAGATAAATGCACTTATTTTATTGTGTTAACAAACCTGTTAAATGATAATTAATATATATATATAAATAAAAATGTTTATGTAAAGGTCCATATTTTGGGAATAAATGTAAAATGCATGTTCTTTAAATCTCAATTGATTGCCGTTTGACTATTTTCTTAGGATATAGGACTAAAATAATATTCATTCATTGCAATCAATTTACTCAAAAGTAGATTATTTTTAAAACCCTTGTCACCCTAAGTTTCTCTTAATTTGTGGTGAAAATATTCATCTGATTTATAGTCGTGCCATTCAATTAATATTGATTATATAATATAAAAGATAATTATGCCATAAAATGTACCTATTAAAAATATTAGAAAAAGAAATAAATAATTATCTCTTTTCATAGAAAAAGAGATAATTATTATTGTAAAGAAGAAAATCACGTAGTTACCTATTAAAAATTATAGATTTTTTATAGGTAACCACGTAATTTTCTTCTTTAAAATGATAAAAACATGGGCTGCTGAGATGTACACAGTTTTTTTTATTTTTTTTATTGGAGTTGAAAAGCTATACAATGTGGTTTCTTATATTTAACACCAGTAACTGGACAATGATTTTGAGGATGAGCCGCTAGAGACGCTATTTGATACGTTTCGTGTCGGATTCCTCCTCTTTTTCTTTATTTATTTGATGTTTACAATGTAAACTTAGAAATGTACACATTTAAATATGTATTGTTTCGAAACATAATCATCAATATTCTATAACTTATTAGCTACATTCCTATTTGCTCAAATTTTGTTTGACAAAAATTAAGTGATTTACTATTATGGATTGCCCAAAGATTGGAACTAACTATATTCTTACATATTTAATATTGTAAGCTTTTTTTTCGTATTTCTTGTTTTTATCTATTGTCACAATTAGGTACTCAAAGATAAGTGTTATAAGTAGACAATTAAGTTAAAATAATAAAATACCATTAGCTGCACTCCTTTATGTATAATCTGTTGGTATTGTGAATTTTTGTGTAATTGTTAAAATATAATAATTAAAACAAAATAGATATATTCAAAGAGTTTAATTTCAACTAAAGTCCTGTTTAAATGAAAATAAAAAACAATTTGGATTACAACCTTTTTCTATAATAAGTGATTCCCAATTCATTCATGTTGGCTGTAGATAATATAGTTTTGTTATCAGTTATTTTAAAATTTAACAGTTCTAGTTAGTTTATATACCAATTACTTTCATAATATATCCACATCATAACTGTGATACTAAAGTGTTAACATTTAAAATGATTTAACAGTTCCCACACCATATCTGATCTCTTTTTCGAATTGTTCCGCTTTCAATGTACCATCTATACTGACGCAATTCTTATTAAAAACACTGTATGCAGACACTTCACCTCTCCTTTTAGGCCTAGTACTGGTGTTAAGACAAATACCAATTAGAATAGATACAACAAAAAATACAGCACCAAACTGTAATTTTAAAAAGATTATGTATAATGTTAACCAAATAATTGCATATATGGTCCATTTAAATATGCAATATTTCCATGATTCTTGATTCTCTTCAATAGATTCAATTTCACTTACTTCAGAAGTGATATCAACTGAATCCTCTAACAGTGCTTTTGAGTTCATTGGAACTTCTTCATTTTCTAGCTGAAATTAAAGAGTTGTAATAAATATTATTGTGGCAGAGAACCAAAACATTAAGATATTTAATTAATCTTCTTAAGGCAAGTAGATTAATTCTTATAAACAGATGTATATCATAAAAATATAGCAAAAAATTTACAACTATATTTATGACATTCTTTAGGTTATTAGGCTGCTTCATTAACTTGTGATATGAGAAAAAGTCTTACCAGAATAACTTCTTCGTCTTTTTTATCCATATCTGTAGCTTTATTTGGAACTAAAAAGTTAATAAACTTCTCTTTAGAATCCTCAATTTTATGCTTAATCTTATCTATAAATTGCTGACGTCTTCGTAGAGTTCTATATTCTTTTAGTTTGGACTCCATTTGTAACGTTTACTTGGCTTTCAAATAGAATGTTATTGAACTAACTTATAATTACAATGATTCACAGTGTAAGCTATAGAAACATTAGGTAATAACCTAATATAATAAATCTAATACCTATTACAATTATTAATTATTCAGGTAATTTACATATATTAGATAAATTCGTGTTTTTGTTATTAAAACATCTTCTTATTCAAGGGTTTCTTCAAGATCGAGTTATGTTTTCATATGTTAATTATCGTGTCCCATCATGTACAAAGTATATTGGAATTCCAATGATTTATTCCAGTCAGAAAATCTATCAAAATGTATTAAAAATAAAGTTCACCCTACAATGCGAAAACAATAACACTAATCAAAGAAAATTGAACAACTGGCATTTAGCTAAACGTTAAAACGTCTCATTCTGTCATTATCATTATAAAATCTGGTAGTTTAGCAATAAACACAAATATAAAATTATATGCAATATAAAAATTTTTCGTAAGTAAAAAGTAGTATAGTAAATAGGAATAGCAAATATTTATACATAATTATAATAATATCTTGTTACTTATTTTACAAAATATTTAATACATGGCAACATATAATTGCAGTACGAAGGTTCTGCGCCGGGCGGGAAATTCGATCAATAAAATGTGATTTATGTTACGGTCCTACGAATTTATTCATTTTTATAAACAAGACTGCTCAGTTGTGGAATATATTTTTGGGTAATTATGTGACAATATTTGTTTGTGATACCCGTGAAAAACATTACATAATTAATGGAACACCAATCCGAAATGGGGGCTTATGTTGAAAGTCCTAACATACAAAATAGTGGTAATTATATTACTATCATACCCGTTGATTATTCACGACGAGGATATCCCATCCAAACTGAATATCAATATAAGTAAGTATTTTATTATTTAATTCAGTTGTATCTTTACAAAAATGAATTAATTACCTTTGAATGAAGTACCTTTGTACAAATAGTACGCTCTGATTTTTTTAATGCCAGTGACCTTTATATGTTCTCCGCTTTAAAAAAGTATACTTAATCTATGAAAAGTAATATGCACTAGGTTCTATTTGGCCAGGCTTTTTTTAAATATCATTACATATTGCAGTGAATTTAGATCGCGTGAAGAGTACTATTCTGTACAAAGTCAGAAATTACAAGCCGAAGTAAATGCTCATCTATATTCAGTCTCCCAACGTCTACCACACTTATCTTATAGTCCCCTTGGAAGACATGGGGAATGGGACAAACATGATACACACAAAGCACTGCCAGATTCGAAAGAAAGTAATAGTTCCGATTCGTTGGAGAAGAGTGTCATGGGTAAGGATATATTAAAAATTATTATATGTTACACATGGAAAATTCTGTAAACATTTTTATCGAAAAACATTATTTAAAAATGTCACAATTATAACAATAAAAAAATTTTTCAGCGTTAGGTCCTTTAATTTTGATAACTACATTTTAATTCCAATTACAATTATTTGATCAAAAGCTGAAAGTTCAATTACGGTCAAAACGAATTACAACAAGTAATTTAAAGTACGTAATAAATAACCACCTTAAATTTCAGGCCATGAATAATGATACCTTAGTCATTATTTCAGGATCAAACTTAAGCAGTTGCTCAAATCAGACAGGATCTAGCAGTATCGCAGCAGGGTCATTTAGTACGACGGAACCTATAACAAGCGGGGGAAGTTCTTCCAGTGCGATATCTCCTCCTTTACCTGGTAAGCATAATTCATTAACTTAGAAATAAAAGTATTTACATAAGATCGTAAAAATTTCGCAAAAAACTAGCCACTTATAAAACAAACCTAAAAAAATATTTTAGAATTAATCCTGTAATATTTTATATTTGAGCTGAGAGTATGAATTTTTTATTCTATTATATTAAATGCTACATATTATAATAAATGCTACAGTGATGTTATTAAGTCCATACGACCGGAGGTACAATAAATTGATCGAAATATATATGATGCCAATGAGTATATTTGAAATTGGAATTCAATTATACATCCTTACCCAATTATATATTGAAACGATGTTTGTATTTTTTTATATAGAAAAAAATAATAAGATAATTTATAGGTTCATCTGGAAGCACAGCATCGTCGTCAACGGGAACTTCTAACCCAGTGACCTGTATCTACCTCATGTCTCGTGTAGCAATTATGGTTGAGATGAGTTCAGAAGAGGTGCCATCTTGTGTGACTGCTTCTAGATTCCTCAATGCTATCCTGGCTACTGAAGAATTGGGTCTCAATACGCCGAGCGTTAGAAACCTCGCAGCTAATGTGTTTTCGCTGTGGATGTGCAGCCCATTGTTAGGTAAGATCATTTTTATAGTTTTATTTTTTTGGCTTCGATTCGATTCGGTGGTTTATACAATTAATTAGTTTTATTCATGGTTTCTCTTGAATTTACTCGTTCCTTAAAAAATAGAACTAAACACAAGTATATTTTAAAAATAAACTTTGTGTATTTATTTTATTCTTAAAGCCCTGACTGAATAGTGTTTTATGTTAAATTTCCATACGGTTTTATATTAGGCCTTTTTAATTTTCTAAAATCGTTGGGTCATTAATTTTTCGGATATAATAATTGCAGAAATTCAATTAAAACCCCATCATTGCCCGTGGAGGATATGGGCTGGTTGGCAAAAACTTCTACAGCGATATGGTCACGCTTCTGAATCTCGGAGGTCCAGAGACCAGCCTGCCTTGAGGTTGCAAAGGAACGTCTTCTTCCCCAAACATCTAGAAGAAGGTATCAAGTACGTAAAGAATCCAATTTATAACTAGTTTCCTTCCTTACATACTGATATTTATAATATAAAGTAGAATATATAACGTAAAAAAAAACAAAAAGTAGCTTGCTATGGTTGTGAATGAAGACACGGCGGATACGAAATGCAACGCCTTACCATAATGGGCAAAATAGTCGTAAATTCAAGATGGTGAATTTACCTCCAGTAGTTGTAGAGGCGCCATATGAATAAGATACTATAACGAATCTTAATTATATGTAATATATTATAAGAATTCGAGTTTTGTTGTAATTGTAGTTTTTTATTGCTTAGGGATTCACGTATTCAGGAATTGCTGTACGAAGAAGCTCGTCATAACGTTGTAACTGGTCGATATCCACTGGAGAGTGCACAGGCCCTGATGCTGGGAGGTCTTCAAGCCAGGATACAACTGGGTCCTTACGATCCCCACAGACACACAGCCAAATTTTTTAGGTTAGACAACAACTTGACATAGCAATACATTCAAATCTTCCAAGATTTGCGATTTGCTTATTTCTTAGCTAATTCTTTTGTTTTTACTTCAACATACGAAAACTTATAGGTGCTAAAGCCTTACTGAACATCTCGATCTTTTTATCTGTGAATTTTAAATACGGAAACATGTATAAGAAATGAAATATCCGTATTTTTTTAGAGAAAATCAAGATAAATATCTCCCGAAGCATGCCAGATCAGGTCGTTGGGCGCGGCTGTTGCCCGCGGGCAGAAAGGGCAGTCCAGAAGCAAAGCTGTTAGAGCAAGCGCAACGACCACCCGCAGCACCCCCTAGGAAGCTTAGACACAAGTATCTAACACATACAAGGACTTTACCGACTTACGGGTGAGTTTTCTTTTTTAAGTTATTAACAGATTGTCTATAGTGCCACTTTGGTACGCGACGTTTCAGCCACATGACGTCATCTTTTGAAGACAAAATTTAATGAAGGTGTCATGGAACAAATTTGTAATTTTGCAATTTTATCTTTACAAATTTATTCAAAGGACGAATTATAAATACAATAATGTGAAAATGTTACCATTGTTATTTACACATGTCTTAATTTCATTAACTAAAACTTTATATAAGTAATAAATTGTTAGTAGGCTAAAATTTGTAAAAACTAACAATAAAATCGATGTCTGATTTAAAAAAATGTAAACGCTTTTTACTAGGTGCATATGAAATTACATACGGCATTTCTAACTAAAATACAAGTTATATTTTTTTCTGTTGGTTCCTATAAAGCTTTAAATTGGTAGCAGCGATTACAATCAAACCTTTTTTAGCGGATAGCTACTGTTTTATAGAGTAAATTATACTTTTAATTAAATTATAATTTTATTTTAATTTTGTTAATTTATTTTGTATATAATTGAATTTCAGGGCAGCGTTTTTCCAAGGTCAAATCGAGCAACCCGTGCGAAGTCTCACTAGTTTATTGACGCATGAAGATATTCCGGTTTTGGTCGCTGTTAATTCTAATGGAGTTTACGTCATTGACGATACAGAGAGTGTAAGTATTCTAATATACAACGATCACATTATAAGGCGTAATTATCACTAATTTAAGCAAGTCAGCGATTGAAGGAATTATATAACAATTGTGTTATTACTATCTATTAATTACAATTTTTCTAGTTTATTAGTAATTTTTCTTTTATATTACAAACGGGGAATAATCCAGAATTTAAATATACTTTGTATAAAATCTGATGTTCTGTTTCACCGTGAACAAGTTACAAACATACATAAACACTGTTTTACATTGATGGGAATTCTTAAAGAAGATTATTTTGAGAATTACGTTCAAACTCTGTGGACCGGTTTCTGTAAATCTATATAATATCTGAATTTTATATGATTATGCCAAAGCAAATAGAGAAATTATACCATTCTATATATATGTTTACATATACAAAATACGAATGTTTTTGCGTCGTGTGTAAAGTACTTCTCCATTGACGATAAGGCATCAATCGATTCGCTATTGTGATCCAGGTGGTAAAGATTAAATTATATTTTAATATAATTATTATAGTGGAAAGTTTGCTTAAATGATATCGCTAACTACACGAAAATATAATTTCTCAAATTTTTGCTGTTTTATACCTCCGAATTTAAATATTTTATTTCGTAATCGTAATCACTTCGAGAAGGGATCAAAAAGTAGTGCGAATGAGATAAAATATAATGATTATTGATAACTTAATAATTTATTTTTCTACATAGTCTCCGAGTCTCTCTACAGACTTAAGGCTTCAATCCCTTTCAAAAATAAAGTTTTGTCTTGGTCCTGAAAGAAGCGCGTTAAAAGTATGTCGTTCTCACTACTTTTTGATCCCTCGTACATTTATTCTATCAAGAAAATTGATTAAATAATTTGTGCAACATCGCCTTCGATATATCAGATCTTTATGGTTGTTGAATATTACTATGTACTAGAGTATCATTGTAATTTTTTTTAGATTAGAATATTTTATAAGAAATGATTGGAAAAGTATTTTTTGTACAAGACAAAAAAAATCGGCCAGTTACCACTCCCTAAAATCTGGTGTTCTTGGGTCTAACCAACTTAGCCATTAGTAAATCCGCCGCTGATATCACCGCAAGTAGAATGTCACATCTAAAAAAACGCTAATTTTGATTTACGTATACTCGTAATTTTGACTTCGTTATTGTAACTGAGCGATGTTATCAATCAGTGAATGTTTTTAGACGGTATTACTGGGCCTACTTTACGAGGAGTTGTCCTGGGATATCGGGTTACCCTCTGATGATAACGAGGATTGCTTGCCGTGTCTCTTCTTCCAGTTCATGGTAGTAGAAAATGGCTTAAGGGTCTCCAAGATATTACAGGTAAAATATGACGAAAATTATAATTTAGATCTCTTCAGCCTTCTAACCAAAAAACACAACTATTTACTTATTAAAAATCACTTTTTACTTGAAAGTATGCCAAGTCATAAATGATTATTATTAATATTGAAAATAACAGTATTAACAATTTATCTAAATGCATATGAGAGAATAACCAGTAGGTACTTTTATAGATATAATATACAAATATAATTATATAATCTACTAGCTGACCCGCCCACGCGTCGCTGTGGCAAAGGTTTTTGTTATATTAAATTGTAGTTAGTAAGCATTATTAGTATTAATAAAAATTTTGTACTTTTAACACAGCGCCATCTATTGAAAACTTACTAAATTTATTCAACAGATATTGTCATCTGTCAGAATCGTTTGGAGCTAAAGGATAATTTTGACTCTCAAATATACAAATAAAATAA
>JAOSYY010024482.1:0-62768 GCA_025727935.1 Hebomoia glaucippe
AATTCATTTAATATTGTTTTCCTTATTAAAACCAAAATTTTCATATTCTTTCTAAAAAAGTTACTTTTTTTTAGAAGATGTAAACATTAAAAATAGTATCGCAGTTAACTAAAGGTCCTCGACGTTTATTATTGCCTATTGAATACGCAATTTATTTTAAATTATTATGATTTTATTAACTTAGAAATATGTAAAATAAAATTAGAAATTTGATGAAAATACTTGAAATCTTCGGTGCTGTGAAGGCAAAGTATACACATTACATGTCATATTCTATTTTTAACCGGAAATTCTGATATGTTTAAATTTTCATTTTAATTGACATGTCAAATCTTTTACCCTCTATTGAATTGAAATAGCTATAATTAAATCTAAACGAAAAGACCAAAATATTTGTTTGTTATTTCGTTATGACGAGTTTCAGAGTTGTTGTTGTGTATTTGCTATGATTTTTTGATAATTATGATTAAAACCTTATCTATTATCTAAGATAATATTTAATATTTCCTTGTATTTGCCAAATATGACTATACATTATAAGTTCTAAGAAAAAGCAGTTGAAAAGGAAATAAATATAGATTAAAGATAGTAGAAAATATGGTTAAAGTTGTTTTACACAAATTAGTTTGGCGATATTAGTATCATTGAATCACAAATAAATTCTGAATATGTAATGTTTTTCCCGAATTGTCCTGTATCTTAATTTTGTGTACTTGAATCGAAATAATATTCTCTACGCCAATACATATTTACAAATCATAAGTAGTTTTTATTAATATTTTTTATTAACAGAGTTTTTTAACAATATTTAATGTAGATTCCACTGTTTATATGCAGATTTTATTCTATAGGCTCAATCGAACTGGCCCAAGACATTTGCCACGATAAAAATTTTAATTATGCCTGAAATCTTATATCTAATTTTATGTACATAAATATTCAAGTTTATAAATATTAAAATACCAGTCTTAATGCTTTCAAAAGAATCTTACTAGCATAGGTTGTCTTGACAACTTTCACGCCTTAAGAATGATTATAACATGATGCTATTAGCGAAGAACTTTCAGAGTTGTTCGTAGAAATTGTTAAGTAACTAATTTACTGAAACATTGACCTTTTCAACTGGGGCTAGTAGTTCACCGAAGCTTACAAGACATTTCTTATGCAATTTATTAAAGGCTGGTGTTCCCTTCGATCCTAGATTGGCATACATGTTGCTTTCAAAACGGGAATTCATTTTTTCACTAGAAAGTCCTTGTTTATCGAAAACCATGTCTCTAATTTAACACTTTAGATGTTTCCGAACAAAACTTATTATTTGTAAATATATTTCTTAACAACTTGAAATTTTGGTAAAATTGAAAAAAGATGCGTTCTTACTTGTTCAATTTTAAATTCTTCTTGAAGATCTATACTTGAATTACACTGTCCATTTTGTAAAATCTGGGCACTACTTAAGGCTATACTTAATATAGATAGTAATAACCACATTATTAAAATCATGAGATCATAATTCAACCACTTCACTAACTCCACAAAATGGTAATAGGTATATTTTTATTTATCTTATAGGTATATATATATAACAGAATCTTATCATTAGATATGATAGCTTAGTAATGGACAATGTAATAAAAAATTTACGCATTTTCCGTTTGCTTATCACAATCTATTATTTTCGAGATTTTCTTTAACAGAAAATTTTTAGTTCCGGCTAAAATTCAAGTATAAGCAACCCTCAGTTAAGAATTTGAAATGAGTGAAACTTAATAATTATTAATCGATCATATTATAATCTGGCAATTTTACTTCCTTCTGTTGCTGTTTTAAAATGACACCATCGACACAAATCAAATTATAAGTTATTAGAATAAACTATAATAATAATCGATTTTTTTTAAAGCTTAGATTGTATCTTAATTGCTTATTTCAGCCACAAAATAATGTTAGTTTTGTATACTAGCGGCATCCCGCGGTATTACTCTTGTTAATTTTCATCTCAATGCCGTTCGTTGAACTTGTTTTTCTTCTAACATCAGCTAGCAAAACAAACAAAAAAATTATTTCAATGAAATGAACAACAATTGACGCTTATTACATTACATATAAAGGGAAAATAAGTTAAATTTTACATTAATATAAAACTAAGGGTTTTTAAAACGCTGGACGTCAAGCAAGATTAGTTTTTATTTGAAATTTTAGTATACAACAACGAATCCAACTTAGTTGTCATGTGCCAGGATTTATGGCGATTTGAGATCTTTTTTAAGGCTGAGATAATAACAATTTGACTCTACGTATTATCTACAAAATCAATAAATAATCTAAATCTATCCTCACTATATATTTATAAACCCATGTAAGCTGCACGTATTAAAATGCTAAGACAATATGCGAACCTCGGAAATGTTAAGAAAAATTGGAAAACTTTTTTCATACTTACATTTTTATCCAAAATGACATCCAACGAAGTATATAGCGTTATAATATGTATATAAATATTATATAATAAATAACATTCTGTACATCAGTTATTCTTAGAGATGTTTAAAAAATTATTAAAACGTTTTTGCTTGTTAAAAAAAAATAAATATACACGTTGTTTGGGGACTGCTCCCGAAAACGAAGACAGGTGATAGTACTAATGACACGACGGAATAAAATTCGATTCTGACTAAAAAAATCCATCATGTTAGTCCAGCTGTTTTCATTATCATGGTTCATTGCTGGTTTTTTTTAGTAACGTAATGTATTTTTTATGAAACTATCGTTTCCTTTAGCTGTACGTGCAAAAAGGAACGTAAATAATCCAAATAATAAGTGTTTAAAATATGTCTTTTTTATCGATTTTTTTCCGTCTCTTCATCAAAGATGTCACCATACCCATCTTCGTTTTCGGGAGCAGTCCTGAAACAACGTATATATATATGATTATTTATAATAATAGATTAGACATAGACTAATGATTATTTATTAACTTCAAGCAAGTTGAAATGCTTCAATCGGTACAATCGCAGTGACACTTACTTTTATGAGCAAGGAGATTACTAAAATTTGGTAATTTAAGACGAATGTGACGATGGTAAAGGTAAATAAGTTCTACTACAAGAGTGACAAGTGTCATAACTTACGCTACGCGAAAAACACTTGTATGACAAAGCGCTCTTAGGAAAATCATGTTATCATTTATAATGGAATGTATTTGTTTGTTAGTCATATTTGTGTCAATCGATTTCTAATCTCTTACACGCAGTTTTAATGTAAATGGTATTGGTAATCTATTTAAGATATTAAAAAAATTATAAGGAAAAAGTATTTTTAAATTCAAACCTTTATTTGTAAAAATAAATACTTAAATCTATACATATTCATATAATTGAAGTGTTAGTTTGTAATATCAAAATAAAATGTTTCATCGAAGAAATTGTCCTATTAACTTGAATTAATCTCTAAAAATGCTGGATAGTTTTTCATAAGACTTTCCCTGGCAAACTATAATTTGTTAATAGTCAAGTATACATGAAGATGACGAGGGAGACAATGTGATGCACCGCGAAAAAGATATTAATTTTTATGTTAGAGGTAATTAATTCTATAGTAAAGGTGTATAGCTGTTATCATAGATCAAGGGCTACGTAAAAAATGTATATACGTATAACTAAACTGAAAAGTAATATAAAAGTTATCACTAAAAATTATTTTTAATTAGCTTGTGTTTGCTACTTCATATTCTTAACTCAAGAATCATTAAAAATAAATTAGTAATTTAAGACCCTCTCGAAGAGAAACGTATAACTTTTATTTTCATTTATAAAGATTTTAATTTAATTAATTAATTAATCGCCGGCCTCCTTGTCATTTTCCTTAGCTAAATGAGTTGTTGAGGTATCACCAATAGATAAATTTTCGTCTTTTTATTGTAAAAAAGACTAAGTTCTGTAGGCGAAAATAGCTACATAAATTGTATACTTCAGATTTATTTATATCATAGTAAGGCAATCGTGCTTACAGTTTGGCTGGTGGTAAGTGATACAAGTCGCTCATAGACACCGCCAAAACCATGGATGAGATCTAAAAGACACGTGTACGAGACGACTTTCTAGCTTCAGATTTTTGTTTCATTCCAAATATAGCAATAATATTTATGTCTTAAATATAATTTAATATAAAGTGAATATCACGCTTGACAATTGATATCTTTAAAAAAATGAATCACCAGTTTTATTATCTGTAAAACTATTTATATTGCAGTGTAAATCCTGTAGTCTGATAACCTCAAGCTATAGTCATGATATGTATAAAAATCTTAGTTGGCCTATTTTAAATGATTGTCCATGACTTTGGTATGCGTGTTGCTTAGGGAGCTTGTTTTAAGTCGTTTGTCTGAAAACTTGATCAAATCAGAAATTAAAAAACTTTATAATCTGTGAATAGGTCCATCATAATTATTAACGCTATTTTTTTCCATTGTAATAATTTTGATCGCTTGTGCAAATAGGAGTTGCGCTATGAATTTGATTGCTCCGACTGTATTGTAGTCCGTGATATAGTAGCGCTTGAGAAAGTGGTCCGATTTTTTTTGGAAATATAATAATTTTTCCTTAAATGACACTAGGTGACGACACTTTCCATACTATTGTAACTGAGTGTTCTTGCAATGTACTATGTATTCAAGTGAACAAACAAGTTATTGTACTTTTTTTCAAAAAGTTGTTTTAATCAAAAATCATAACCGAATAGAGTTTGCAGTATTATTTTTATGAAGGTAGAGATAATTCTTTCCTATTTGTAAAATTTCATTTAGTGTTTGATGATTTTTCGTCTGGGTTACTTTATCTTTGGATGTCATTCGAATACTTTAACTAAAATAGCGATAAGTAAACAATATAATGAAATATTATTGGTCTAATATTTTTGTGCATTTAAAAATGTGTAATAATAGATAATTTATTAATAATTTTAAGATAGTATATGTCGTCTTTTAATAAAACACTTATATTAAAATAATATAATTTATTATCACATATCATAAAAACACTGCGGTATCTTTATTAACTTGTCATTTTGAAAACGTAAGTACACTAAATTAGGAACACTAAAACGTCTAAAAAGCGTGAGAACGTACGTAATTTTTAATTTTGTTGCGTATTAATGTTTAAGCTTAAAACATTTTGAAAATATATAAGCATAAGGTACAAATTGTTGTTTTCCGTATTTTTTCAATGTCATTTTAAGGACATAAATATCGAGGATCATTTTACGGTTCGATAATACGAACTTAACAAAGAGATAAGATAACCTATCTTCAACCATTTCAAACATTCCTCCAAAAAGAATATAAGTAAAATCTAAACTAAATAGAGGTAATTGATTAAATCTAACGATTACGACAGATGATATTTCACATAGCCTATTAAAGTTACGTAATGTTTTGTAAATTTTATAAACTCTTATATTACGAACAAAAAAACTTCTTCATATACATTCTACAGATTATAATTAATAGCTAGTTAACTTTAATAATATACGATCTTATTTTTTTAAATTTTTAGATTGTACTTTGTTTTTACGATACGTTATGACCCTAAAGACCCATACTAGAATAATGATCAATAAGAATGCGTTAATGTGATAAACATTAAAATCTGATTGATTAAATAAAATTGATGATTTCATAAATATATTAAAAATGTGACTTTATGCAATGTAATACTTAATTATCGATTTCAAATAAATGTATTGCACCTCTGTTTATCTAACGACATCACGAGACGGGTTTAAAGATAAAAAAAACCTTTAGTATTTGAGGCTAAAGTATGACACAAATGTGTGTATCGTATTTTATTACGTGATAAAGGTGTTGATATACAAAATTATATTTTATATAATAATTTCATGTCGGGCAGTTGGCTGCTTGCTAATTTGTGTCACAAAACAAAATTTTTAAAATTAATTCATTGTCATCAATTCACATTTCATACATCACGCTGTTTTGTATTGTATGCGTGTATTTGTAACTTTCATGCATAAATGATGTTTTTTTCAAGAGTAGAACCGAAATTTTACATTATTTGTGCGAACGTGTAGATGAAATTTAATGATCAATCGCTTTCGTCTAAGAGCTATTTAAACTACATACATATAATTCTAGTATATTTATCAAAACTATTTTCCTATGACAAGTATAAAAGTGATACACATAACATAACCAATACTATAATACTGTTCTTGATAAGGGTTGCTGAGTTTGGTTCCCGACAGGAATCACTTTGATCCACAGGGTAAAAGTACGCACTCTGCAATTCTTGTCTAGTTGCCATGTATGCGTTGATTGCAGTGTTACCAGCTGCTGACATAGTGCGTGCACGACTGAGCTTCCAAGCACCGACTGGAAAAAAGTTTAATAAACATTTTAAAAAAGACCCGCAGGTATAACTTTAATACCTAAAGCAATCTGCCTACTCGATTTTTACATCGAACTGTCCTGCGGCAATGTAGCTAAATAGGATTCGATGATCGCATCTAATTAAATTTTGTACAGAAAATTATTAGCCCTTTGTTGTTATTCGCAGGAAAAAATTTACATCAACGTTTCGAATGTTTTTTATATCAGGTGTTTGGAAATGAAGATTGTGCTTGAGCGAGTTTCCTGTTTTGCAATAAATTAATTTAAAAACTTTTAAAAGGATTTTCATTTTAGACAATTTAATTAACTAAATTTTTATTTTTGAATATTGTTTATTGTACGTGAAATATTGAAGAAATACTTTAATATTAAATAATAATTTATAAACTTTTTCATTGTTTTCGCTAGTTTAGCAAATTTTGAAACTAGACTGAAGGATATGAAGGATAACAGCCCTTCTTTAGGATGGATAAAATATAATTTTTCTAAGTTTTTACTTACTTGCTCGATGATTAGCGTCCACATTCACGCAGGAATAAGCCAAGGAATACGAAGTGTAGTCTGTATCCAGCACAAATAATTCCATCTCGCGGTATTGCCGATTGTCAGCTGAAAATTAAATATTCGGTAATTGTATTACGGCATGCTTTTTGCGTGCAGTAATACAATTCCTCAAGATCGAAATCTGAATGAGAAAGAAAATATGGTTTGAGATGAGCAACATACAGAAGGCTGATTACCAACTTGCGTTCAAAAAGAAAATGAAAAGTGAAATAGACTGGGAAATGTACCTGCACTATACGTTACCTGAAAAGCTCTTGCGTATTTGTTGATAGAATAGTATGTTACAAAAATAAGATCATATTTATGATTTGTTTTTAATACTCTTATAGCGAATATGTAGCATGAAAAACGCAGTAAGAAGTTTTTGGTTTAATTAGGTATTTTTGCATAGATTTAATATTTTTCAGACACGTATAACGTGGTTCCCATTTACATCCGGTGATTATTTAAATGAGCGTCGCGTTGCGCAAAGGTCACAAAAATCACTTATAATTAATACCTAACATAACAACTTGGTAATGATAAGAAATGATTACGAAATATTTAATAAAAGTGATAAAAGCCGTATTATATTATTATATCTTGCGATTCTGTTTGTTACTACTTTGATCACCCGCGTATTTTTATTGCCTGTGGATCATTCCCTCGTAAATAACAAAGGTCACCTAGGTGATACTTTAAATCTACTTTTAGTCTAATGTCCCTAGACCCATATGCATATTCTTTTAGATCATTGCTGTGTCAACTATTTTTTTTTAATTTAAAACAGACAACATTTTATTTCAATTCCCATTATAGATTCAAAACTTCAAAATGTTCTCTACATTCTTTGTTACTCACAAGGGTTACTAAAAAACATAATCCAAAAAAATGTTTTTATTTTCAACTTACGACTTGAACTGCGTATAGGTAGACGGACCATCAGTTTTGCACTTCTATCGGTGGAATTGATAGTAGCTGTCCCTTGAATTGTGTCGAGGGTGCCATTAACAACTTGCCAGTTAAGTACTGTGACAACTCCAGTGTTAGAGTTGAGTGTGTATCTAGCACCCGTGCAGTTTCCGCCTTCGAAGCGTTGGTAGTACTTTTCTATTTGATACCAGGTGCCTGAATACTATAATAAAAACAATTGATTTAAGTGAATAGGAAGTCCCTCGTACTAGGTAGTAGATAATTAAGTACTAGCTATTTATTTTCTCTCTAGTTTGTATATTTATGTGTAAATTTCTATCATATTGTTTGAGGTCTGTTCTTTAATGGGTCCGGGATTCCTAAGACTTTCGGAGAAAACAGATGTTTTAACTTTAGGTTATGAGTTCTCCTGTGGTCGAAATAAAACCTGATTAAAATAAAAGCTCGTAGAAATAATTGCTATTTCGTGAGAATTTTGTAAAAGGATTTCAGTTTATTGTATCTATATATTAATCATATAATGCTAAATTTGTACCTACAGACAATATTGTTTTGTAATAATGATACATTTAACCTGTAGCTAGGTACATTTATTTTATATTGTATACGCGATAAGAGAGGTTATAATTGATTACGTTATTTCTTAGGCCTATAAATTTTACTAGGTATATTCGTACATATTGATAATTTCATTTTATTATAAGTTCTCGGAAATTTGAAGATAATTTTGGGTTTAATTGAAGATATTTTTATCCATGGTTCGATACCAATGTGCGAGAATGAGTTTTACTATAATAAAAGAAATAAAAAATTCAAGAAAGTAAAATAATATTACATTTAATGGCCATGAAACTCCATTGAATGAAATACTATAAAACATTTATCAATACGTTTATGGAAATAATCAACAAAAACAAAAATAAATAAAAATTGCTTAGATTAATATGACAAGGAGTTCGTTTATGTCCCGCACTAAATGATGATTAAAAACCTAGTATGTTTCTATTGAATGCGTCAAATATTGTTCGCATTGGTTATTGGTAGCAAAGAACATATATATATATATATATATATATATATATATATACAAATACGATATTCTCAATACGATCCCAATCTATGTATAATCAAAAAAAAAACGGCTGAATATTTACATAATCTAATTAAATAACCATTAAGTGAATCTTGGTCAAACGCTCGGCTGATGGGAATAAAAAAAATATATAATTTATTTATAAAAAAAAAATATCATTTAGATACGATAAAAAACTTTATTTTTTATCGTATTTAAATTTTAATTTTCGGTGCTCTCATGTAAAATGTAAGTTGGTTATGATAAAAGTTTATGGTGTAGTGAATAGCTTTCCTTAATATATCTGTATTAATCGGAATTTCGGATACAATAAAGGCATATAAGTGTTATTAGATTACTTACTCTTTGTGCATCAAAGTTTCTTACAACGGGTATGTTGACGTCACATTGTCCAGGTAATATTACTGTTTGTCCAGGAGCGATATCAGGCAAGTAGAAGCAAGCAGCATCAGTTTGGTTAACTTTAGTATAGTATTTGCTGTCCAAAACTGATATATTAGCTTTCGTTGCCTGAATAGCGGTAATTGATTCTGCGGACAGCTGTTTACTTCTGCTAAGTTTCCAACTGTACACTGAAAGAAAATATGTATACACCTCAGTTAAATTAAAAATTTGCAATTTATATTAGGAAACAATTGTATTTTATAATTATAAAGTACACGTAATAGATTCTAATTTAAAAATTAATATTATTTGTTATAAATATTCATCGATTTTAAGGATTTTTTTAGATATTGTATAAAAGTTTTTACCTTGTCTTTCTGTGGCGTTGATATTAACACACCCATAAACCAAAGCGTAATTGTTGTAATCAGTGCTCAAAATCCAAAATGGAATGGTCACTAAAATAAAATAGAAATATTTAACCATATTCATATTAAAACTATTTTATTATAATTATTATAAAAATATATTTGATTTCTATTTGTATTTCTGATTGTGGTATAAATTTTTGCCTTCATCTGTTCTAACTCCCTGTTTTCTTAATTTTAAATAAAAAAATGCAGTTAGCCGAGATGAACATTATTTAATGTATTATTTACTATTACGTTTCTGGTCTAAAAGTCTAACTGTTAATAGGTACTGAGAATATGAACTTACCACCAAAAGTATTCGGGACTATGATTGTCAATTTTCCACTACCGTCAGTAGACGTTACAACGGCATCATTCTCAAATAGCGTTCCTAGTCGAACATTTCTTTGAACGAGGTTCAATGCTCCACCAATGCCTTCACTAAACTCTTGTGATAAACATTCTCCATTATACATCTCACTAGGATATATATCAATTTCATGCCAAACTCCCTTGAACTGAAATAAGCCTCGAGTTATAAAAACCACATAACAGTGTTTAAGACAACGAATTGTCATTTCATTCTAGTCGTTGAAATATTTTCTTAGATTGCTAATATAATATATTGAATGTATTATTTTTAGAATATCGGTTTTAAAAGCACACAAGTTATGAGTAGAAAATAATGGTTACCGCTGTTAGGTTGAAGTTAGGAACTGCTTGTACGCTTTCGTCACATTGTCCAGAGAAGAAGACGGCACTGCCCGATTGTTCACGATGGTAGAAACAGCCAGCATCCGTGTGGTTTCTAGAGATGAAGTATCTTTGATCAAGTTCACGGATTGGCGTCATTACCGCATCGATAGCGTTCTGTGCACTCTGTGATAATTGTCTAGTTCTACTCATCTTCCATGTTCCCACTGTAACGTAAGTAAGACGCTTGTTATCAAAGTGTAGGTTCATAATTGACCACCTTCATGCTCGTTAAAAATAAGCCCTTTTCAAAAAAATGACTAAAATATTTATTTTAATTGTTCTATTAGCTATATTTGCTCTATTCATCGTAATTTTATATCTTCAATAATAATTGTCTTTTTAACTGGAAAATACGAGCGCTCATTAAAATTGTATTGGACATTATTTCGAGTCTGTCGTGTACAAAACCAGCAATTACCTTGTTTACTGTTGGCATCTACGTTTATACAACTGTATATCAATGCGTAAGATGTGTAGTCAGTACTAAGAACCCAATAATCTCTATTCTCTGTACCAATGCTAAGTCTTAGTTTAGCAACTCTATTGCCTTCGGTAAACACTCCAACAGCTTCTCTTGTTGATAGAGTACTGTTAACGATTTGTGAATTTACTACAAGTATGTCGTCACCACGGGCTGTGTACCGAGCGGTATTGCAAGTACCATATTGGAAGGTCGAAGGATATGATTCTACATCGTACCATGTGTCCATGTACTGTGAGATGAAATAAGCATATTAAAAATTTTAAAATTAATTAGTTAAAATTATTTTTTAAACTTATTGAAATGTATTACATATTTTTTGTCATTGATCGAGACTCGTAGAGTTCCTTTTCATGTATTTCAGAATATTTACTACAAAAATTATAGTTACCCGAGCCGCATCAAAGTTAGTGACGACGGGAATATTCTGGTCACACTGGCCAGGGAATACTACAGGTTTGCTCGCGTCCACGGTAGGATAATAAAAGCAAGCATCAGTTGAGTGGTCAGCATTTTCATAGTAACGTTCGTTTAATACGTTGACCCGATCGATTATATTATTAATAGCAGATTGAGCATCTGATGAAAGTGTAGTTCTACGACTAAGTTTCCAACTGAAAACTGAAAATATAATTTGTTGCAACGATTATGTTTATACATATTTTGTTGTGATATTGTGACACAATAATTAATATAATAATAATAAGTTGACATCCGTAAGCCTTTATCCGGATTACAACGTAATTGCATCTGTTTGATTGATCATTATGATTACTTCTCTGTGTTCTGTGTTACTTAAACTACTTTTGTATGAATCTAATTATATCAGGCGAACCAAAATGTTCACACTATGCAGGAAAACATCTTTAAACTTACAGTAGTACATATGCTTGTTACTATTATAAAAATCTTGAAAATAATATGAATTAAAACTTACTTCTTTTTTGATTTGCATTTACATTACTGCAACTGTATGCTAAAGCGTAGTTGTCATAGTCAGTAGCCAATATCCAGAAATCAACGGTCCGGCCTAAAAATAAATATTTGTCGAAAAGTTAAAAATATAATTAAAATACATATATCTAATAATGGATATTACAAACAATTTTAAGAAATGATTAATGAATTGTAATGGGAATTTTTTCTCAAATGTCATAATCACTATTCAATAAATATTTACTTGATATTGACACCGAAAGCTTTCCACTTCCATCAGCAGCTTGTGTTGCTGTACCGGAGACAGTTCTTAGCTCGCTGTTCAAAACGTGCATGTTTTGAACTCTGATTGTGTTTCCATCTCTCGAGTACTCAAGTTGATTACATGTTCCTGATTGACGGCGTGTGTAGTATGTTGCGATAAGGCGCCATCTACCCAAAAACTAAAAAATAGGGATTTAAACAATTATTTCTTTAGATTCAAAACTGCCCAGTCTCTTATTATTCATCTAACATTTTATTCTTAATGATTATTAACCAATAACTCTATGGACGAGTATGTTATTCGGTTATTTGAAATTTATAACAATTTAATGTATTAATTTTAAAGAAAATTTACTCGGTCTAAGTTGAAGGTTGACATCACAGGAATATTATCGTCACATTGACCGGGAAAGACGACATCTTGTCCTGCTGGAATATCAGGCAAATAGAAACATCCAGAATCTGAGTGGTCCACATTAGCATAATATCTGTTTTCTAAATCTTGAACGGCGCTTATTTGAGCATCAATAGCAGTATTTGCTGCATTCGATAATTGCGTTGTTCTGCTAAGTTTCCAGCTGTAGACTGAAAAGATATGAATTGTTTTTATATTCCAAAAATCAGTGCAGTCCCTTCAGTAACTATTTATAAAAATACTTAAAGTATATTACCTCTTTTAAGGTTGTCATTTAACTTGACACACCCATAAGCCAATGCGTAATCGTTGTAATCGGTTGTTAGAATAGAAAACGGAACCGAAATAGCTGCAAAATGAAACACAGTTTTAGAGTGAGTTTTAAGTTTAATTTACACTAGAATTAGAAATAATCTACTTACGTCCATCGGCATTTTGTACCGATATAGTTAATCGCCCGCTAACATCACCAGTGTTTCTGGAGGCCGTTCCACTAATTTCCTGTAGTTCTTGTCTACTGTTAACGCTCCTTGAGATAAAGCTTAAACCACCAGTAGTTGCGGTGAAATATTGTTGTGTAGAACATTGCCCAGACCAAAGGTCAATGGGATATGATTGAATTTCGAACCATGTACCTACAAACTAATTAAAAAAGAGGATATAAAAGTAAAGCAGTAACTGAACTAAAGTATTTTCAAATCTAAATTTATCGCAGTAAAAGTATCATAGTAGATAATATTTTAACAACGCTAAGGATGTTATAGATACACTTTAAACGCTACAAGGAATTAACTTATCTTTGTATAGGCAATGTAATGAATATTAAGTTTATTACCTAATAAATTGTTCAGTGTTTCAGTTGAACATTCTATGAATATTAAAGTTAGATTTTGTTATAATGTATGTAGCCCATGAAAAGTCCTGTCTACGTTAATATTTACTTACCCTAGTAATGTCGAAATTAGTCATAGAAGGAATAGTCGTGGTGCAGGTCCCAGGAAGTATAACCTGATCGCCAGGCTGTATATTTGTATTGAAGGCACAACCTGTATTAGAGTGATCTCGAGAAATAAAGTAACGCGCTTCAAGGACATTGATATTTGCCATTACATTATTTATTATTGTTGCTGCGTTTGCTGTTAATTGCTTTGTCCTACTTAACTTCCAGGCGCCAACTGTCAAAATATTTTTTTAGTATTAATAAACGACTGTTAAATTAAGAACTAAGTGACTATGTTTAACTTTGAACAAGTTTCCTTTTTTTCATATATAAAAAAGTATTTCATTTCATTAGTAAATTATTAGTTATTTTGAAGTATGTTTTAAGGGTGCTATTTGTAAACAGTTATCGTAATCGGAACTAATAATCAATAAATTTGGCTCCTTTATTACCATCGAAAGTTGGTTTATTAGTAGTAATTTTAAGGAAATCCTCAAAGTTTTTAAATAGTATTTGTTAAGGGCTATTCCAAATAATTTATATAGTAGTTAGTAGTACCTTGTTTTCTTTGGCTATCAATGTTGACGCAACTATAAACCAACGCGTATGATGTGTAATCTGTAGCCAAAACCCAATAATCCCTTGGATTGGAGGAGCCAAAGTCCAACTGCAGTTTTGAAATTTGTTCACTTTCTGCAAATCTTCCAACGGCTTGCCTTACAGATATTGCCTGATTGACAACTTGCGCATTAACTACGTCGATTACGTTATTGCGCCGTGAATAGTAGGCATGATTACAAGTGCCCCCTTGGAAAGATGAGGGATAGGATTCAATATCATTCCATTGACCTAAGTACTGAAAATATTACACAGATAAATTTTAATTGTTGGTACTTGTGGTATGTTTATATTTGTCTTTGATAGAATTCGTTACCCGAGTGACATCGAAATTGCTGATAACGGGAATGTTTGGGTCACATTGACCATTGAATATAACTGGGCTAGATGAATCAACCGGTGGTAAATAGAAACAGGCTGTGTCAGATTGATCTGCGTTATTGAAGTAAGATTCATACAAAGCATCGACTCTGCTGATGACTCTATTGATATTCTCATTAGCTACCGCCGTAAGTGAATTTGTGCGACTTAGTTTCCAGCTGAAAACTAATAATTACAACATTTTAATACCACTTAAAAACCTTTCAATAATATTTAGATTAGTGTTCTGTTACGTGTACATACTTCTTTGTTGATTGTTAGCTAAATTTTCACAGCTGTAAGCCAAAGCGTAGGAATCATAATCAGTGTCAAGGATCCAGTAATCACGCGTATCTATAACAAAAAATAGAGTTATTTCGCTTGTTTAAACTGTTCTAGATATTAAGAATTTTCGATTTTTAAATGAGTGTTGTAAGTTACTTTCATGTATAATTCCAAAAACAATACAAAAGAAAATAGTTCAAACTTCATTTATTTAACTTCCTTCTGAATGGATAATCAAATTAACTCTGATAACGGGATTATTAATTTTATTATTGAATACCATTACAAATAAATTACTTAAGAAATTCAAAATGAATATGTGAACTGTATCTATTCGTTTTTGCCAAAAGTATAGAATAATATACAAATTAAACCAGTTAAATAATTGATTTTATTGCTGTTCTCAGACATCTTTGTTACTACTATAAATAGAATAATATATCTGCCTACATGTAAAAACTTACTAGTGCCGACAGTCACAAGAAACTTAGCATCGTTGACTGTTAGTGAAGCAAAAGTCGCTGATCCCGAGACAGTGAGTAATTCACGGTTAAGTACATGGCTATTTAATATGCTGAATCCATTTCCTTGAACGGTATAACGCGCCCGATTGCACGCTCCTGATTGTCGTTCATTGTAATATGTCGATATAAGACGCCATTCCCCTTCGAACTGAAATTTTAAAATAAGGATGAAACAATGATGGAGAAAATTATCGCCTAGCCCTTAGATGGATTTTAAGTAAAACATAAGTCATATGTTGTAAAATATATCACGGCATAGCTTAAATCCTAGCGTTAAAAATGCAATAATTATTGACAATAGGTGAAATACGTAATTTAAACTGTTTTATCTTGCCTATTAAAAATACAGTCTTTGAGATCGTTTTCTATCATTGCCGCTTAAAGGGTTCGCAAACTTTATTTAGAAAAGTGATAAACACTACGATTTAATATATTATCATGAAAACATAGTTATTATTATGAACGGCGGTTGAATCCATTTTAATGTATTAACTGATAATACCACCATCATTTTTATAAGAATCTACTTACTCTGGTCAAATTAAAGTTATTGACAACCACTATTGACGGATCACATTGTCCTGGTAGTATAACTGGCTCACTTGGCTGTAAAGCAGGGTAGTAAAAACATGCAGAATCGGTCTGATTTGCATTTGTAAAGTATGGTTCGTGTAAAGCATCTACTCGGTTGATAACAGTATTGATGTTTGTGTTGGCTTGATTTGTTAATGTATTTGTCCGACTTAGTTTCCAACTGAAAACTATGAAACAAATATAAAGTATTTATTGAGGTCATAATTAATAATGATGTGTTAAACAAATAATTTGCACTTACTTCTTTGACGGTTATCACTAAGATTCTCACAGCTGTAAGCCAACGCGTAAGATTGGTAATCAGTGTCAAGGATCCAGAAGTCACGTGAACCTTAAGTAAAGGATGTCAAAAGTATGTCAATATTATGAGCTAAAAATTAAATGTTGTAGAATTTGTTTTCTTGGGGAATAAGAATTGGACACCAAATAGATATATGTCATCATTTAAGGCATCTTAATATTTAAATCCCTTTACATTCAACTCCATTATGAAGGTAAATTATTCAAGAACTTACTAGTGCCAACAGTAACCAGGAGTTTTCCGTTTCTAATGGTTGAAGAAAATCTAGCTGAACCAGAGACCGTAAGTAGTTGTCGGTTAACGACATGACTATTCACTAAAGTGAGTGCATCTCCTTGGACGGTATAACGTGCACGATTACATGTCCCTGATTGGCGTTCATTGTAGTACGAAGAGATAAGTCGCCATTCCCCAGCAAACTGAAATTTGGTGGATATTAATATATGGTAAATGTAATTTTTATGTTAAATAACGAATATTATTGAAAAATGTTTATGGTCTAATACCTTATAAAATAAATAACAAAAAAATCCTTATTGATTTCTTTTAGCCGTGTACTTTTTATTTGCTGATTTTTAAAAACTAAATCGCTTTTTAACCTATGTTTATGTCTACGAGTATAAGTGATCATGTGATTATTTTTGTATTGATATGTCAAGAGTAGTGGTGTCAACAAAATGTTAGAAGTTGTAAGAGTCACTTTTAAGTTACGACCAATGTAAACCTTAGAAAGCTATTTCAGCTTAACTCTAAAATGGATTACAATTCTCTAATAAAAATTGGGGTCTTGGTAATATTATGTCAGTTTAGAATGTGGTTTTAAGGTACTATGTACAAGCATATTATTACTTACTCTAGTTAAATCCAAACTCGCTATAACTGCGACATTTGGGTCACATTGTCCTGGTAATATGACTGCTTCATTTTGTAGTAAATCAGGATAGTAGAAGCAAGCTGCGTCAGACTGATCTGCAATACTTGTGAAATACCGATTGTTCAATGCATCCACTCTGTTTATAATAGTGTCGATATTTTCATTCGCTTGCACCGTTAACGTATTGGTGCGGCTCAACTTCCAGCTTGAAACTAAAATGATGTAATTTAATATCATAACTTATAAAAATATGTATTATGTAATTACAGTATACCCAATATATGTACATACTTTGTTGCTGATTATTGGGCAAATTCACACAGCTGTACGCCAAGGCATAAGAATTGTAATCGGTATCAAGGATCCAGAATGGAACAGCTGGGTCTGAAATAATATTACATTGTTATAAAGGGTTATTATAACGCTCTGCTACTATAACTTTAAAATATAACTTACTAGTTCCCACATTCATTACAAGTCTTCCATTATAATTTCTTGAAGCATATGAAGCTGTGCCTGTGACTGTAAGCAAACTTCGGTTAACGACATGGCTGTTTACAACTCCGAGTGTGTCACCTCTATTTGTATATCTAACCCTGTTGCATGTTCCAGACTGACGTGCATTATAATACGATGAAATAAGACGCCACTCTCCTTCAAACTGTAGAGGAGATAAGAATTAATAGAATTTACGAACATTTAGAGTAGGCGCATTTTATTTCAACTTACTCTGGTTAAATCGAGACTTGGAATAACTTCTATAGAATCGTCACATTGTCCCGGAAGTATAACAGGTTCATTTGGCTGTAAAACAGGATAGTAGAAGCAACCAGCATTAGATTGATCTGCGTTTGTATAACGGCTATTGTCTAGAACTGCTATGTCGTTTATAACATTGTCAATGATCGTATTGGCTTCGTTCGTTAGAGTGTTAGTTCGACTCAGCTTCCAACTTAAAACTAAAAGAGATTAGATATGTTAAAGATAATAAACAAAGATTAAAAGAAAAATCTTATGCTTCAGATATATACATACTTCGTTGTTGGTTGTTGGCTAAATTTTCACAGCTATAAGCCAGGGCGTAGGAATCGTAGTCGGTATCGAGAATCCAGTAATCAATTGATCCTGGAATCGAGGTTATAGAATAAAAATAGTTAATTGACGACACAAATTATTTTGTTTAATTAAAAGCGGTGGTCAATAACGACTTACTAGTGCCAACGGTAGCAATTAATTTTGCACTCCTATCATTTGAAGCTAATGTAGCTGATCCAGATACTGTGAGTAATTCTCTATTGACGATATGACTATTTAATATGTTAATTGCGTTTCCTACAACGGTATAACGGGCTCGATTACATGTTCCTGATTGACGTTCATTGTAGTAAGAAGAGATAAGACGCCACTCCCCAGCAAACTGAAATTTAGCCGATATTATTATAACACATGTATTCGTACCTAATATGTAGATTATAAGTAAAGTAAAGAATATTCTTAGAAAATTTTATGGATGTAATATCCAATCTATCTTATTCATTACCTACGATATTATATTCCAATAACATTGTTGTTTCTAAATATCATGTAGTATGCCATTCAATCAGTAAATTACGTAGCATCGGCAATGAATACTTGTTATTGAAAACGTAGTTCTTGATCTTAACGTAATAGTAAATAACGAAAGTGTCCTTTAATTAGTTTTTACTCACTCTTGTTATGTTGAAATCGTTTTCAACGGGGATGTTTAGATTACATTGTCCAGGTAAAATAACAGGTTGATTATTTAAGGGCTCTACGTAACAAGCAGCTTCAGAATGTGCTGTAACTATAAGATCGTTTGATGTTAACCCAAAGTTTTGAAAAATGGCTTGGTTCACGAAACTTGTGACGGTGTCATCGGAAACCGATACATCCCTTGTAAGTTGCCAGATGTAAACTAAAACAAAATAATTTTTGTGTTATTTTAATGGATTTTATGAAGTGAGTACCTAAACTACTGTAAATTCGACATCAGATTAGCTTCGCGAAAAATCAGGGCAAGCGGTTAAAAACGAAAACTGTTTCAGAACTTCTGATGTAGAGCTAAAATTAGTCACTGCTTATGAATGTCCATTGCTGTTAAGTGCTTATTATTAATATAATCTGAGTATTGCTTTGGAAATATTAAATGAATAAGTATAGAATGGAACAGTTTGGATATTTATCAAGTTAATTTTACAGTCTTGATAGGGAATATTAACATGCTCTCCAGTAGCTTATCGAAACGCCAGATTGCAAGGTTTTGAGTTAGTAATTTATTTTAGCACAATTTTTTCTATAAGTAGACTTGAATAATATCAGTAACGTTTTGAAGCATCAAAATTTAAACGCGTTTCATATAAACAATTTAGAAATTCAATAAGCAATTCATTGTACGAATATTAAAAAAATCTTAAAGAACGTCAATATATTGAATTATTCATTAAATAAAATAATTTATGAATTCATTTAACCTTACAATTAGCGCACACGACACAAATTCCACCTAACACATTATTTATTCGCATAAAGGCATAGTTTAAAAATGTAAGTAATAACCTTTTCTTTGCGTGTTCCCAACATTTTGGCAGCTATATACAAGGGCATAGTTGTCGTAGTCTGTATCTAAGATATTGAAGTCGATATCTGAAAATTAGTATGAATTTTACAATTACTTAAGTTTACTCCAAATACAGCATTATTATCAAATGTATGTCCGTCATACACTTATTTTTTTCCTAAAAATAGATTTAATGTAGAATCACTAATGAAATACATTTAATTAGTGATTGTATGATTTTTTATATCTGCCTATATTTTTGTTGCAAATACGAGCATTCGACCCAGCTATAGAATTCAAGGGACTTATTTCTAAATTTTTATATTATTTTCTTTTGTGTGAAAGTTCCATTTACAAAAGTATCATTCCTTAAAAAAAATATTCCTTAGTACAGTGAAATTTGGGATTAGATTATGTGTTTGTTTTTCTATTTTCAAGGTCATTTTAAAATATTCATTTACTTACTTTCACTCTCCAATATCAAGTTAAGACTGGCAATAGACCCCTGTGCGACTGCATGGCCAGATATGTCCTTTTGAACATTATTTTCCACATAACTAATAAGTACTTGATATTCATTCGTTCCTGTGACTTGCGAGTTGATATCTAGGTAAGAACAGTCACCACTCTGCAGTGGACTGCTACCCCTCACACTGTACCATCTTCCGGTAAACTAAATTACCAACGATAATAATGTATTAGGTCAATGTCACACATTATCGATTATTATCTAGTGATCATTAATTTGGATAAACTTAACTTGACTATAGGCGTTAGATAGTATTTTTAACAATATGTACTAGAAAATGGGAGCGATACTATAAATTCTGGAAATTAACGTTATTAAATCTTGGAAATCAATTTGAATCTACTTTTAATAATTGTGGTGTTAAAATGAAACTTTGTATATGTAAGTAGTTGGAATAATAACTATAATTAGACATCTCGAAGCTGATCTCACGACGGAGCTAAGAGCAAAATTGTGGTTATATATATCTTAATTTAGATTTTCAAGTCAATCCAAGCGAAGGCTTGGTTAATTGCTGGTAACATGAAGATCAGTTTTAAGGTTTTATAAAGAAAAAAAAAACACGCATTTTCATGTAATATCAAATCAAGTTTCAAGAATTCTCTTAGAAATACCTGTATTAAAAGGCTTATCAATGTCTTTAATCTTGTTTAACATTATTTTAATAAAGAATTCTAGAACAGGCTCTAGCAATAGATTCAGAAATATACATAATAAAGATACCTTTATAAGGATATTTTTAATTCCTTACGATAAAGATTTAATCTTCAATTTATGTTCACCTAAAATCCTACCTTTCATGACATAGTTATTATATTTTATCGAAATTAGATTTTATATTTTATACGGGTTTATTTTAAGCTTTGAAGTAACCGAAAAACAAAATACAAACAAACAAATCATTTGTTATTGATATTTTAAATGTTGTTTGGTAGTCCTGAATTCGAAAGAAATTCTCAATATTTGAATGAAAAAAGTCTGACGTAAATTATCTGAAAATATTTAAGTAACTATTTTTATGTTATTCCGCTGTATGGAATCTTTTAGTATAAAAATCTAATTAATATTTTGTTAATTTGATACATGTAAAGTAATAGTTGACCGGAACACAAAAAAATGTGTAAAACGATCTACTTTGTTGAATGCGATAAAAAATGGAATTCAATTCCTCTTTAATCAATCGTTTGAATAATATATTAGAGTACTGATTGACACAAGGAATAAGACTCTATAAGGCGCAAAGGATACTAAAGAAGCTAGTTTGAATAAGTAATTTTTTATGTACCATAGATTTTGCATAATTTATTTCAGCATTTTTTAAAAATGAAATGAAGATAAAATAAATTCATTTATACAAAAGTAATTTGTGTTATTCATACTTTTTTATTAATGAATCATTATTTGTATCATCAATGTACGAAGGCTTTAAATAACCAATTAACAAATCTAAATCCTAACGGTGCCCCGCATCACGTTAATACATTCTTATAGACACTCGCGCTTATAATATTATTAGGATTTCTAAATTCTCAAAAACTATACTTTAGAGATTTGTTTAGAAAATTATCCAGGTGTTCCGAATGCTATTATAAGAAACAATTTTTCGTTTAGGAAGACCTCAAGGGTCTTATCAGCTACATGCATACACTCACGCATATTGATAACAGACTAACGTTTATAAAAATATCTGGGTCTTTAAATAGATTATTGAATTTTTTAGATTAAAAGTAACTACCTAAACATCATTTACTTATAATGATGATAAAGGCCCGTAAAACAAGACAAGTCAATAAGTAAATGATGTAAAGTCTTAGTCAATGTCATAAATTAGAAAATTATTGATTCATCTGTATAACCGCTCTTAGTTACAAGATAAGAGCAAATTAATCTAAATTACATTTTTCAATATAATCAAAGAGCTTTAATCATAAATTATAACTGATAAGAAACGTTAAAATTCTGTCAAATATAACGAAAATTAAGTGCGGGTATTTAAGTTTTTACTTTACAATCACATTTTAGTTTTTTACTTTAAATCCTTTTTAGAGCAGTCCGCATTTCTAGATATTTGCTACTAGATTCACTACATGTAGACATACAAAAATCTTTCATTATGCGCGGTAAATTAATGAAGGAACCCACCCATTATATCATTGCTTTGAAAAAGTGTATTATGAAAAGCACTTACTTTTTCAAGATCAAACTGGTTTTGTAATTGTATGTTGTTTTCACACTGGCCAGTTTGAAGTATTTGAGCACTAGATAACCCTAAACACACACTTAAAAGTAATAATAACATTTTAAAAATTAATATCCCAGTGTCATAGGGAACGAGACACTGCACCCAATAAAGTTACCGCAGACACAGCAAATCCCATTTATACTTATTAGTTTTTTATCATATAATTAATTTTTGATAAGTTATCATGACAAATCTATCACGTATTTTAGCAATCAGCTTAGACTATACAGGCATTATTAAAAAGTAAGAAACAGTGCCATAGCACGCGGTCATGCTATTATTAATGTCAAGCCAACGAATATTTTGAAAGCATAGTTGTCTTTTAGTAATATGTAAGAAGTTAAAATCGTTGATTCACTCGTTGGTGCAATATTGATTTCTGTTCACAGAAAACATTAATTTACATTATTGTATTGTATACTAGCGGTAGCCAGCAGTTTCACCCGCGTAAATTTTATGTATGAAAAAAATTTGACCGACAATTAGTCATTATTATCGTCATCATTGTTATCAGATCATCGGATAGTGACGATGATAAAATAGAAGTTGCTATGTTACACCTTATGACATTATCGAAAATCCAGTGTGTCCAAAATAGGTCTAGGGGCTTCGGATATAGCTAGAATGATCAAACCTATAGATACATAGCCTGATGGTGATTAGACAGATACAAATCATACAAATTAAGTTTATGTTAAAAGAACCGTTCATACTTTCACCTGCATTTAAAAAAAAACATTTATAGGATAGTAGAAGCTGTATCAGTATCAATTTCGGGTACAAGAAAAGTGGTGAAATAGACAGACTAACACATCAACGCTATTCCATTGAATGATTGCATTATTTTTAACCGACTTATAAAAAGGAGGAGGTTCTATATTCGACTTTATTTCAATAATAAATAATTTTAGAAATCGAATAACAACTTACAACATAGATGCTTAAAAATTACCCGATCATTTGTATTTATTGCCCTTTTATTTATTAAAAAATATTCGATTTTCAAAATTTTTCCGTTTTAAAAAATTATTCGATATTACAAAAATGACTAATTTGAGTTACGTCAATAATAATTAATGGCAAATTATATAACGATATGGAACAAGGAACAAAGCTTTATCATTAGTGTTAACTCACGTTATCTATTTTGTTTTGGTGGGTATTAATCTTTTATATTTTTATATACCTACATGCTTCTTGTACGGTGATAAATATAGATTATGTTCCAAGGTATACAATACTATAATATATATTGGATATTCTGAACGTTTAGGAGGCGCGATTTACAACATATTAATAATCTGTAAGTATCCATCATATTCGGCTGTCAATGGGATTCATTAATGTAATACTAGATATTATATACAGGAATTATTTTATATATCATTTAGTGAATTATATATACCTAAGTATAATTAATCAGTAGAAAGCGCGTGTCTCTCCACGTGAAATTTATTTGTTCGAAAATGATTGAGGACGATTTAAAAAAAGTAGCAGAAGAAAGGCTTTCTTATTTCTTTTGTGTATCTGTCGTCTGTCAATGATATCGGTATTTAATGTGCTCTTCTTCTATACATGCAATAGTAACTGTGAGTATGTATATCCAATTTATCCAAAAATGATATGATAATGTATAAATGATTGACACGATCGTCATGATCATGATCGAACCAGCGGTCAAGCTAAATAAATAGTAAGTCAACCGTCATGAATTTTATCGATATTTTCTTTCTAATATTTGAACTGTAATCGAGAGAATACTAACCCTATTTTCAAGTATTTATTCGTGCACACCCATAACCCATTAGTTTTGTTTGTAACGTATCTAATTGGTAGTTATATAAATGGCTCATTAGTATATAATTGTTGCTATTGCAAAAAATCAATTATTTATATTGTACTGGTACAAGGTAATGCCATAAATCTATGTTAATGCTTGGTAATGTTGTTTACTGAACATAGCATTTCACATCATAAATCTTAACATCTTAGTTTAATAAGTGTAATAAATATCCCGGACGGCACGGATATATATTATGTATATCTATATAAATATAGGCATTTGAGTAAAATAATCTTGAATACTATGTTGATATAAAATATATATAGTAACAATATAATTACGTAAAATTAAAATATTCTGTCAATATATTACGCTATTATTTCATTTAAAAATTTTACATTAACTTTTGTCTTAGAAATACAAAAATTAATTTAGTTAGTTTCTATTACAATAAAATTATTTTATACCATAGGAAGATATAGGACCATACAGTATTCGCCTATACTAAGTGATTTCTCCATCGTCCATGGATATCTCCAAAATCAGTAGTTCTAGAAGACGCGTTGCCAACCTTAAGGCCTTAGCCATATTACATAATTTTTTTATTATACATATACAAATAAGCTGCTATTTTAGGGTAACTCTCATCCGACTTGGGAAGGTTTCAAGAAAAAAGTTTTCTTGTGTGAGTAAAGAAATATAATATACAAGTACTATATACTATAAAAGTATGTTTTCCAACCTGCCTTTACACATTCACCCAAAACACATAAATTTCCTATCAAATTCAACAAATATACAGTCGCGTCCGTGAACTTAGCAGAGCGATATCCGGTAGAGCTAATAAAAACTAGATCCGTTCGCATTGAAAATAATTGTAACGGTCTTAAATTTTCCTTTCTCCATTCTTCTCTCCTCTCAATCCTGTCATACTCATAATCTACAGTATATAAACGATATCTACTATACAAAATTCTCGTGACACGGTGCGCATAATTTAACTCCTCCGAAACGGCTCGACGGATTTTTGTGAAATTTTATATGCATATTGAGTAGCTTTTTATGATACAACATATAAAAATTCATACAACCCCAATTTTTCATCCCTTTACAATGAACCCCTATATATTTGTGGCAAAACAGCGTTTGCAGGGTCTGCTAGTAATTATATAATTATTATATAAACCATATTGGTTGGACATTCACCTTACTAACGACGGAAAATGTGGCCAAAACTTATCGTCGTATTTTGCTCAGTGTTTGATGTTAACCGAAACACCGGGTCAATTTTAAATTATGACTTATAAATTGTTAGTGTTTTAATAATTACGTAAACGTGCCGGCTCCGTTGTTTTCTTTGTCGGAGATAAAAAATCGAGAGTTCAGGTGACCCTCGCTTGTATCTGGGAGGCTATCATCAGTGTATTTGTCTCATGATTTGCTTTTATTGATAAATGTACGAATTCTAAGGCGGCAAATAAAAATAAAAAATAGCAATTTTTCTGGCATTCATAATCATAGTAACAAAATTGTGTAATCTATGATTTACCTAGTCTTGCAAATATTATATATAACAAAGTTTCAGGGATTAAAAATAATATATAAAGGATATCTAGTTCTCTTTATTTTTGCTGTGAAACCCAATAACAATAGTATGCTTAGAATCTATGGAGTTAAGAACGTCGAACTTGATTTATCTGATGTTGTTGATAAATATTTGCAAAAGAGACATAAATGCATTTATATTTTTTTTAAATATACACTAGTCTATCGAATTCTGTTAAAATATTATGAATATTGTATTACAATTTGCTTTCCACGAAATATTGCTAATATTTTTTGGTGCACATTCCTTTATCATTTTCATTAATTCTTTAATAGTGTTAACGTTATCAGTACACTCATCGTATTCTAAGAAAGGTGATTTGACGCATTCCTGATAATTTTGATGACAAATTATTTTTTCATTTAGGGATTAATAGACTTTTAATTTAACTTTTATTAGCTCTACTTGCTAACAAAAAATGTGAAAATATTTTGGAATATTTTTAGTTCAAATAACAATACAATGTTTTGCATTTATTAGACCAAAGACTTAATATATTTTTTTATTAATTTATTAGTTGTCGACCCGGTCTTTAGATGCAAATAAGTTTAGAAGTATGTGTGTACAATAAAATGGTGAGTCAAATGCTCTAATCAGACTTGGATCTAACGTTGATTGGCAATAATTATAAGGTTTAGTATTATAATAGGTTCTACAGGCAAAAACAACGTCTTACGATTAGTAAACCTCAATAAGTAGTCTATTTACCACTTGTTTTATAAAACACTAGCAACGCTAGATGGTTTCACTTATGTTAAATTCTTGTATATATGGATGATAATGAACAAAAATTACCCGCAGTCGTTCTATGTAAATCTAATTATCTGATAGTGAGTCTTATCAAGACAGATTGTTCAATCGAAACAAATAGATAGTTAGACAAGCATTTTATAAATTTATAAAGAAAATATATGAATGTATAGATGACAATACCCTTGCAGTTAATGCGTTCGTATTGTTGTCGTTGATAATACTTTTTCAAAAAATTATAATTATTTTGTATTTAATACTTATTTTCAGAAAACGTTTACAAGACGTATGGAATATAGCTTTAGTCTATGTAAAATATAACCGGGATTAGTTTGTTTAACTTAAAGTGGAACCATCATTTACACCAATAAAATCATAATAGCTGGTGTAATCATTTTGTTTTGTATTTAAATGACCATCCCATATTTAAATAAAATACACATATACGAATACTTCGAGACAAAACTGATTTTGTAAACAGTTCATATAAATAATTGCAAAATTTGTAAACAAATCGAGTATTATTATCCGTTAAGGAGCATATTATTTAAAACTAGTTTCTGCCAGCGGTTTCGCTCGCGTTCGTTTTCATTATTACAGCTTAGGTTACGGTATTGGACTTTTAGTAAAGATCCATATTTTTTTGAAAAAATGATATAGCCTATAAGCCTTCATCGATAAATGTACTGTTCAATACGGAAATATTTTTTCAAATCCGACCAGCGTTTCCTGAGATTAGCGCATTCAAACAAAAAAAAACTCTTCAGCTTAATAATATTAGTATAGATAATGCTATTGTTTCCCAGAATTGCTTTTTTCGTCCAAAATTAAAAGTGAGAATGTGTGTCAATTTGAATTATTAAGACTTAAGTATAATAAGACTCCTGATTTTTTATATCCAATACGTATGTAGATTTTATAATTTGCTTTGATATTTAACATCAATTACACTCAGGCAGGTTAGCAATTATATACTCGTATAATAGCCGTGGAATAATCGATTATTTTCCTGTTTAAAAAGGGGAGTTTGGCGATATTTTTAAATAAGGTTTGCATAGTCAAAAAATATTGTGATTAAAGGTTTTTTTACGTATCACAAGCTTTGCCCCGCTGTTTCATCCGGGTTGATACACTCACAAATAATATACTAAATTGAATCTTATAAAATTAAACCGTAAATTGAGACGCCTGGTAGCAGCGTATCAGTTACCTACGGGACTGATTATATAAGGCACAGCACTGTCATTATTAATGATATTTTCGGAACGCATAAAGTGAAAATATAAATAAGAATAATTATCATTGTCTTGTATGAAACTGCTGCATACAGCAATCTTGAATGAATTCAATGCTGAATTAATTACTTATTCATACTCCATCCGTTTTAACTTTCATGTCCATAGGCTTATAAAAAAATAATTATTTTACAAATTAAGAACGAAAACATGTTTCATTTGGTTTGGACTTAAGGCTTACTCCAAACCAGTTGTTGGATTTAAAATGCCTGTCACGGCAAGCACATTGTGTCTTTAGGGTACTCCAAAAGATTTAAAAAAACTCGCGTTCTTTAATATAGAGTAATGAAATTGGAGCAATCAACAATTCGTATGAATGAGAATCAAGACGTGACACCTCGTACTATTTTCGTTTTTAAACATATCTATATTTTAAAAACATTTTTACAAGCTCTTAAAGCCTTTAAAGTTCAACTACTTTAGTTTTCGCTCAAGGTTTCGATCATTAGTTTATGAGCTGAGGAAAACATCTACCTTTCATATACAAAAAAGACAAAATGTGGTAATGGGTGTTATGAGATTATCTACGAATTTGCTGCCGCTAACAGAAATAAGCCTAGGAAGAGAATAGTGATTACGATGCGATTATTTACCGTCAAGTCTCATGCTCTACGACAGTCATCATAAAAAATGGTGGAAAATAACTAATGCTTATTATAAAAATACATGCAGAACCATAGTGATATATTATTCAAGCTTATTTTTAAAGTGATTCTCAAATTCCTTAAGATTGTTCTGATTACGACAACAATGGGTCTGGGTGGTTTATATAACATTTAACTTTATTTTTTATGGTAGAATATTTGACTATATCTTATGTCAATAAATATTATAAGAAAAGTGTCCGCCAAATTTGTTAAAGTAGGTATACGTTAAACTTAAACAATTTTTTTAAATACATCGCAGTCCTGTTTTGGTTACCTGTAAAATTATCGACCAACGATGTAAAGAAGTAAAAATCTTCTAAGATATCTATTAAGCCAAAAGCCTTAACGAATCCTAATTAGTATTGTCAAATTCATATGGAAGTAAAGGGATTATACCAACTAATTTTCATATTGCAGTGTAAAACAATTAAAAAACCTACGTCAGTTTTTATTTAAAACTTCCATTTAAGTAAGAAAATTAAAAATGTGAGTTCGTCTTCTTTGGAAATTTTCATCCTTATCCAAATAAGGCAAGGCAACTTGAAGGTTATTTAAACATAAAATAAACATGAGATTAATTCGTGGTTACACACTAAAAATATGTGCTTATTGAAAATATTATAAAAAAATATCTCCATCATAACGACAACACACTATTTTAATTAATTGAATATTATATAACATTTAAAAAAAATCCTTTCCACTATTGACAAAATTAAACCACAATATAGACTCATCTATCAACACTCAATGAAGGTCAAATTTTAACTCATTTTAAAGGATAATATTATAAACAAATTACGAGTAATTATTATTATGATGCATCTTTTTTGATTTCATTGTATCTAATATTTAATTAGAAATACGTTAGACGTTTGCAAAGAGCCCGATGCAGTAGCAATGAACCCACCATATTAAATAATATTATAAAATTTAGCTTTGCTGCGTAATATGAAAACAGTGTACACCCACTCAAAATACAAGGTCAAAAAACATGGCAAAAATGTATAATTTTTTTCAAAACTACTTTCCAAAATATTAAACGTACTGGCCGACGACCTACAATTTCGAAATTTTTATACATCTGAAGGTCTATAGTTAATTAAATATAATATATCCTGCATTATTGATTATGATAGCTTTTTTGAGAGCGTGTGACTTTTTGTTTTTTTTTTGTAATTTTCTTGATAGTTTATTGATAATATATTTTTTGTTGAGTAATAATTTTTACATTGAAACTTAGAATTATTATATCTATGCTGAGAGTGCAATTATTAATCCAAATTGCTATTAATTAGAACTTTATCTTTTACCTTTCAAATTATATAAACTTAATGTGGTTATAAATAAAATAATAATATAATACATTAGTGGAATATATTCGTGAGTTAATTATCAAATATAAGCCATCGGATAAGCGACAGAAAGCTACGTTCCTAATCATCCGATATAAGGATAAGATTAAATAACTTATCATTATCGACTGTTTAGAAGCCTCATTTAATTAAAAAAATAATAATGATAATTTACTATTACAATTAAAATACAAGTTATAAATTTGAAAAAAGAAGTCTAGAACCAAACGAATCTTACACTATAATAACCTGTATGTAAATTGTACAATACCATTTTCGGAATACAAAGCATTTTGGGTTCCGTGTATATTGTAAAAAAATCATAATACAAATTATGAGTTCACTGATCAAAATAATTGATGTTTAATATTGAATCAGGTATATGAACGCGGTCGAAAACATAGATTTTATTCGTGTCAAGATAAATAGTTTACCAATTTCTGCTAATTGGTTACTTACTTTAATACATTTTTACATTTAGGTGTTAAACTATCATAGAGAAAATCACTAAAAGTGTTTATAAACTATATAATACTTTCTGTCTTATAATTTTTATTTTGAACCATACCTCCTTATCCTTTTCGCCCGCAAGGCCCATTCTTAATCTAAAGAGTGCTCATAGCATTTAAAACACGAAACGTCAGCTTTGATGATTTTATTTTTTTATGATATTTTTTATTATTGTTATTAAGTCTTAATAAAATGTAATGGGTTAATTTTTCATTTTGCTTATTTTATTCTTTTGTTCGGAATACATTTATTTTATAATCTAGTGACGGAACCCTAGGTATATTCAAATACTACGCATTATAATAGTGATTGCACAATATTTTGCAAATTTGTTGTTAACATTATTAATTATTACTCTGTCATCGGTTCTTAAAGTGCAAGAAACCTACGTATATCTTTTAGGCTTTATATAAATTACAAATATCGTAGAGTAAAACAATATTAAAGTTGTGCAATTTCGGAAAAAATCAGAAAATCTGGTCTTGCCTGGTACTTCCTTTACATAAATTTCGTAGTTTCAACGACCATTTGTTTCAATTTAATTCTTCTGAAAAGAGACTATGCATGTATTTTCTCATTTTTTACCACCCTAGTTACCATTAGTGTATTAAAAAATTTTGCTCCAATAATCGAATTCTATTCTGCAATATAGGGTGAATATTAAATGGTGAATACTCGAATTTTCTATACTATTACTCTTTTATTACTAAACACACAAACTTAATCCCACTATTTTACCTCATGGTAGACAGATTAGTACAGCGTAATATTTGCTTTGATATACGTATATATGGAAATGACGAAAAAAAGTCTGTCTTAAAAGTTTTGAAGTTTTATTGCCGGGATCTCAGGATTTATCGGTTTTTGGCACGGAGTAGCGAGATAACGCTATGCCGAAACTTGATGCGGGAGTAATACAGATGTATTCGCAATAGGACTTAGCACCTCATAAATAATTCCTAATTTGTCCACGCTTCATCAATGAAGTATTTTGGGAGTTCTTAATTGTTTGTTTATGTTTATTATTTAATCCTCAAAAGCTTTTTTATTACCGAGGTGAAGCAAAGCCTTGGAGTCTTAAGTTTGGTGACGATTTCATTTGGAGATATTTTATTTATAAAAAAACGAGATTTTTATGGATTTAATTTTAAAATCTATTTGTAGTGGAATTTTCTTTGACTTTGACCTTGTTAGGAATAGGCGAATAAATCTTAAATTATATGACACAAAAATCAAATTAAGAACGTCTAATTTTGCACTTAATTATTGTGACTTAGCACTTTAGTATTATATAAAACTATTGTCTTAATAATAGTATTCAGAGCGCTACTTCATCAAAGCCTTAATTGAACAACTATTAACCACGATTCCGCATAGAACCCGGCAGGGTCGCCTACACTAATATTAACGAAACAAAGCTATTGTAGAGTCCAAAATACATAATAATAAGAGTCAAGGTTGATTTTATTCATGCATATATCTGCATAGATATTATAAAATCCAATTTAGTGTAACGTAATATGCGGAGACTATTCTTAAGTTATTGGCTTTTACCGTTTCGAATTTAATGACTTACTTTTTAAAAATGGCCAGAATATTGTTCTAATTTTAATTCTTATGAAAACTTAAATTGTGATATTATATCCATTTGTTAATTTTCAGACAAGAAAGAAAGATGCTGTGATGTATCCATCAAAAGAGGAAGAAAGGAAACCGTTACAGTTTGTTAACGGTCGATTGTCGTTTTATATGTGCAGACCAAATACGCTTAAGTATACTATTCAATTAAGAAATATTTATCTCTGTTCGGATCATCATCAAAAATTAAGAAAAAATAAATTGGATATAATATGAACATGATAATGGATTTTATAGCACTGAGATTCTTAAGGCAAAATGCTATTTGCTTGAAGCTGAGCTAAAAGAAAACCGACAAACAATCGAATCAAATAAATTTAAAAATGTAAGTAAGTTCGAAAAAAGAAGGGTGTGTACCTAAGTATTAGTAAAAAAAATGAACCCAATATAATTACTTTTAATATAATACATTTTTCATTAAATAAAGTTTTAGTATTGTGAATGATGCTATTCGGGTGCGGGTGACGCCATAGAGTGCAGTTAGGTAGCGCAAAAAGTGGATCTAAACGTGATTCAAATCAGGTCTAGACCCAAAGTGGACCTCAGAAGTCAACCGTGGCCGAATAAAAATCTCCAAGACCGTTACAATGTTATCAAATAATGAATTCTGTTCTAATGTCTTATTTATTTAATTTATTTTTTGCAACACTTAATATTATGTAACAAAGTGGTCAGACAGGCGATAACATAGCGTACCTAGATACAACTTGACGTCCAACACATACATAAAAAATTCGTTACTGCTATGTTCACACTTGCGAAAATATATGCGAGCAACATTTTATTTGTCGCGAGAATAATAATCATATCTTACTAGACATTGACAGATGAATCTTATTACATTAATGCTCATCAATGAGCTTTCTTCAAATTTATTTAGAACATTCGCAAATTTATAGATTGTAAACGAAATATCATAGAAACAAATTATGATAATAAAGATTAAGCCTATTATACCATAACTATAATATATACTAAATGTAATAATATATATTATAGCTGTGAGTGTAGGACTTTACATTAATATATACATACACAACAAGTGGCCTAATTATTTCAAAAATATATTTTCCAATTAATTTTCTTCTATGCACATCACATGCCATGTATTTTTACATCTTAGATAGGTTAGTAATAATATATCTTAAGTCAAAACTTTTTTCGTAATAAGTTAAAAAAAAATCAAATTGCGCCTACCCCAACTTGTGAGTCCATTAAATTCCCATCGTAATATAATGTAGAGACACGATTACGTAAGTATGCAGATAAACATTATCTACTGCGGTGCCCGCAGTTTTAGTCGTGTAACAATATCTTCGTGAGAGTGATCTGTTTCTATAAAATACATTAAAATCTGTTTTGTTATATTCACGTGAAAAAGTAACAAACAACTATACATACAAACTTTCGCGTTTGTGATAAGGAATCTATTCTAGTTTCAATGTAATTACATAAATAGAAATTCTTAAAATTTTAATTTTGAATATCATATAGCTTTAAATGTACTAATAACGATAAAATTACAAAGAATTTGCAATCAATCGTATAACAATCAAGCGATTATTAAATTATCGTAAAAACATGTACTAATAATTATAAAAAATTATCAGTTATAGACATAGGTTATCGCCAATTATTTCTGTTAGCTATACAGGTAAGTTATTTTAGATAGTAATTAGATGCCATATCGTCTGATTGTACTGGAGTAAAAATTTAATCGCAAATCTGGTCATAACCTTATGAACACTATGATTACATATATACATATATCAGCAGTGTTGTTAGGGAAAAAAATAGAATTATTTTATTGCCTTGTTTGATTTTAATATATTATTTCCTTACAAGTGATTATTTTGTGCATAAATAATAAACAATCTAAAAGCCGTTACGTTATCAATAGGAATGTTTTATTTTGTCCTTTCACGTCTAATTATCTATAGAAGCTGGGGATTTTTGGGTTTGATAACAACGGAACATTTCCTGAGCAAATAACAATTTGCCCAGGGAATGTTCGATTAAAACTTATTTCGGCGAGAAGTGGGAAATAGTTTCTTTTCAACTATAATTAAAAATTAAAAATAAAATCATAATAGCACTGTAGAATGATGAACAATACATAAGATAGTTTCGATAGCGATTTCTATAAAAGGTTCTAAAAAATGAAATGAATAAAAAAGTTTAGCTTGTAAAAACAATTCATGCGTCCGCATATGTCTATTCATCCAAAAGTAAATGGAAATTTCGTACAACTGGCATATGACATGAATTCGCTCGTGACTGAGATTCACTGTACCCCTTTCTCTACCCTAGATTTGAAGTCTGATCATGGATGGATCTAATTCAGTAGAGTTATAATAAAAAATGTAACCTTCAGATGTCAGATTGTATGACTCGGTTAATTACCACAACATAATAAAAATGCAAAAGTGGAGGTATGTATGGCCAAGCATAGCAATGTGGTTAATTCGATTTTTAAATGCAACAATAAATAATTCAGATGACTTACTGCATGTTTAATCCTAGACAGAAATCATACGTTAGGGTTAGCATACGTATTCTAATAGATAATGTTTTGTGTATATATTTTGTAAATTTGACTAGGGTGATTTAGAAAAATATTGAATTCTCATAACACCTATAGAGTATGGAAAATAAATGTTGTTTCTCCGAGATTCAAGTTGGGGTTGTCTGACGTGATTGTAATAAAGAATGCAACCAATCAAGATAGCATTAGCGAAAAAGGCTAAATCCTTTTCTTTTATAATAAGTTGTGTCATTAATATTGGTATTGTTTTCTCGAGAACATCCGTATTCAGATAACAACATTACTATGGTAACTTGTTCACGAATATCTTTTAGTTGAATTTCGAAATGGAATACTAAAAGGCATTTTGAGGACTGAAAAATTCCACAATAACAGCCACAACACAAAACGTATTTGAATGTTATGTTAATATTATCTTATAAATATGAAAGACTTTTATATCAAACAAATATTCTAAAGAAAATAATGAAACACATATTTAAAAAAAAATTCAAAATAAATAAAATTTAGAAATAGAAACTGTAATTAAAATGCTTAAAATTCAAAGGAACTTTCAGATATACATAATGAAATAGATTTGATGAGTGAAAGTTTAAATAATGTTGGAGTAACACACTCAGGCCTTTCATATTTCTAGGTGGGTGGTATCGCCAGGCCATAGGGTGAACGCCCACTATCCAGTGAGAATCTTGCTCTAGAACCTGAAATAACTAGATCCAGTACGCATTGAAACCACAAATTAAACGAATAGATACATATTTTTACAGTTCACTTGATATTAATGATGCTTGTATTATCTTTCATAGACCAAGATATCTTGGTCACATATCTAATCGTAGTCGACATTATTTCGAATAATCTTATTCTACACAAGAATATGTAAAAGTTAAAGGTTCATGAATTCAATTCAACCAAGTTTATTGTGTAATTCGTATGTTTAACATGAATATAAAGCTTCTTATTTTGAAAATAAACATTTAACAACAAAAAATTAAAGATAATAAACATTAAGTATACATTGAATTGGTTGTGTTTTGGACCAATTTAGAAATGGAATTTCACGAAAGCTCATCTCGTAACGTAACTTAGACTTTTTTTTATTTTATCACCACCATACTCGTATATACATAAAAACGCGGGTAATGCTGTGGACACTAATGTGCGTTCAGATAGATATTGGGAATGGTAGAAGGAATATGCTTATTCCATACGGATCACTTTAACTATATGAAAAAGCTCTAAAAGTCTGAGAGCTTTCATCTATGAATCCTAAATGTTTAAATGAATAATATTTAGATAGTCTATTCTTATTATTTTCTTATGCTTCAAACATCACTCTCTACCACGCGGTGGCTTAAGATTCAGTACTATGCTTTATTTCATATATACCAGAGATAAGAAAATTATAAATAATTGTTTTGTAAGGCTATAGAAGGCTGGCCACTTATAGTTAACAAAATAGTGAAACAGACACAAAGTTGTCTACCCTTTAAGCTTAGGGGCAAACGAATTAAACATTATACTGTAATATAACGATTTACGCCTTTTCCGATTTAAAGAATAATGTGGAGGTATGCCAATTACTATCATTACCTAAACTTAGAGTTCAGAGAAAATCAGTTATTTTGTAAATTATCGTTGGAGGGTCGGTGACCGCTGGGAGCGGTTTTTTTATCATACGTAAGTTCAGGTGATCGTGATCGACAATTTGCATGAAGTCATCAATCACGAATCTATCTACGCAATGATCCGTGTATATTCATTATTTAGATTTGTGACCCTGATAGACTTCGCATTTACTTGGAAACAATATGAACTGTACTGGGGTTAAGGTTAAAATATCGGAAGTCCGGAGTTCTTAGGTTATTTTTTTCTAATATAAGAGTTTCACTTTGGTCTATAAATTCGCAAAATAATAATAATATTTTTCACTGGGGGATATGAATATATTTATTGAAACATTTTTTTTCATTTTCAAACATTTATTAATAAAAATAATCACAATGATAGTATTAGAGATTATTCTAAATATACAAACAGTGAACATTTATCTTAGAGTATAGTAAATTACACAGTATATTATGTACTGTACATCGATTATATCTACAAGAAGCAAGCCGTTATCCGTCGTTTGCTGAGAATCACTGTTATAAATCACATATTAATAAAAAGCTTATTATAGTAGCACTTACATAAGTTGGAAGAAAAAATAAAACTTGTATGTTTTACAAAAGTTGTCTTCATTTGTTAAATTAAACTTTTTATATAATTTATGGTGATTTAAGTTGAACATTAACTTCTAGAAATACATTATATTAAGTTATGTAAACATTTACTCCATAAATTATTAGGACAATTCTTTATAATTGTGGACATTATCATAATTAAAAAAAATAGTTGCCCCTTAGTTACACTAAATTAATAATGAATAAATTCATTGCTGTACAATTTCGGTGTTCATTTTTCTCTTTATAAAACATTTTTTATATAACGAATAATATTCTGTAAAAAGTGCCACATTTAATTAAGCTATTCTACGAATATATGATTTAACAATTAAATGTACAATGAATGTAACGTAATTATTTTTTTCAATTTATAACACATATATTAAAAAGTTCGTATATTTTACAATGTTATAATAACTTTATATATAGTTATATAAGTGCTTTAAATGTTTTTGGCGCTTTCATGAAACTTATGAACTGTATCCAATGAATTATACTTATACAAAAATATTATTTAGATATTGCAGTATAATTATTAAAAATGAACAGAATCAAAAGACGATATCCATAAAATTCTGAATTACGGCGAGCTTTTCAAATCTATTCAACAGATGATTACAATAGCTTTTAATTATTGTGAAATATTAAAAATTTGTTGCAGTTCACTTGACAATCGATAAGTAAAAAAATATGGTTAACAATTCATAAACATAATATATTGTAGCAAACGATTTTAACGGATTTAATAACTGTATTTACAATAATACACCCGCTTTCTCTTAAATTTATCGTATTACACTTATAAATGCTATGGAAACTAGTTTCGACATTCTCCTCATTAAATCCTGACTAAACGACCTGGATAATGAGTACGCCTTTAAGAGTTTTTTGACACCAAATGATTTATACATATGAAGAAAGGGTCAATAACTTGGGAGATTCCAGAGAATCTATTCCGTCTAAGTCAATACATATTATGTGTACAATATTTAAAAAAAATATATGTATATATATCTAGACATATATGCGCTGTTCACGAAACGATTAATGTACAAGTCATTTTATTTTTTTTTTGGAAATTGCCTGCAAAGCAAAGATACACAATCATCATAAAATGTATTGTTAATTATCCAAACAGTTTACATAATAAGAATTTCAATTAACAACCACTGAAAATTCATATTTGCAGGTTTACTTCATGTTATAACGAATATGGAGTATAATGTGTAACAAAACAAAAAAAGATGTAATTTGCAAAAATTCAAATTCAATAAAACGTGTCAGAATGCCAGACGATGTACCTTACAAACAACAAAACTTTTTATTACGTCGTATAAACACATTCAAGATACAAATTCTGAATATGGTCTCTTAAATAAATTCCTGACAAGAATCTCTAAATATATTAACAATACATACATTAGGTTAAATGTCCACATTAAACACACTAAACTTGTCAACCATGATATCTGAATATATTAATTACCTCTGATCCACTTGTACATTAAATTATAAAAGTAATTTATTAATTTTGGAAATAGATTAACAAAACTCCAAGCGTGCGACGCTTGGTCTACGGCTCATCGCGAAATGAAGCCGTAGCAACAGCCAACATAGCAACACATTGATTTAATTGGCCTAAAACGGTTCAGAAAAAAAACTAACCCTTATCGATGTCTACAACTAACCGAAGACGTTCGAGTTTTGCTGAGTAAAACCTGCGTTTGGAGGCCCTGACCTCTGCCCGTGGAGAGTATAAAAGGAGATAGGTTTGCATCAACATCAATCAGTCAACCGCTGGCTCCCGTTCAAGTTTCACGCTTTAACAAAACCTTATTCAATATGATTCAGTTGTTAGTTCTCGGTTTGGTTGCCGCCGCGTCGGCTAACGTATACCACGACGGTGCCTGCCCGGAAGTTAAGCCCGTCGAAAACTTCGACTTTTCAATCGTAAGCATTCTACATATTATGAACTAATTACATTTAAAAGTTAAAATAAGAAAAACATTTACTCATCGTAAATCGTTTAGTAATATATAACTTATTTTAAAGTTATAATATAGTAAATAACTACGTTCGAAGTGTCCATTTCTCTAGACATAACCCTTGTAGACAAATGTCTACGAAGGTCGGCATGCTCTTATTGCGTAGCAATCGAAAATATTATTAAAGGTTTATTGGAGCGACTAAAATTATTAATATTTTCAATAGCATTAGCTTTAAATACAAACATTGTTTTTATTTTCGAAGAGTGTATATAATTTAAGAATTCGATATTATTATTAAAATACAAATATGTAATTTGCGTAAATTACTTTATATATAGAATATTTTTTTCCTATAAAGTATATAAACTGAACAAATTTATGTAGCTACAGAATTTTTAGCGATGCTTTTAACATAATATAATATACTGCCGCATTCAAATTCTAGTAATTATTTTTGAATTTTTTACAAAAATAATAATTAATATTATAAGAAATTTAAAAAAAACGAAAGGGCTTTAAAACAATATATTATGAAAGTTATTATAATAAAATGTATAATAATTTATTCAAAGAAACGATAAATTATTTATCGATTAGCCAGAAGCGCATCAAGACGAAATAAAAAAAAATACAGGTTCTAAAAACCGGTTTCTACGCGAAGCCGAGCGTTTAAAAGGCTTCGCATTATAGCAATCCTGCAATATTTTCAAAATTGCGAGCATTAAGATAAACTTGATTTGAATACTAAAATGTTTATTTATTACAAACGTTCATATTTGGAATTAACACTTGTTAATATTGTGAATATCTGTTATTATAAAAATTAATCGAAAATATTTACTTTCAAATCTTAATGTATAATAATACTCGCATGAAAATAAAAGAGTAGTTATTTAATATTACTACATAGGTAAATAGAATAGCAAACAATACACCAAAATTCAATTTTCATATTGAACACGTCTAATCAAGACAGGGTCAAATGTCAGCGTCGTTTCTTTTGCATTGCGATAATACGAATAATCGCTGTATCGTATATACTCTGTTCCAATTACACTTAGAATATTGTCCAATAAAATAAAATATATATCACGAGTACAAAAATATTATTGACTATTTAATGAAATCTGTTTCATGGCTAGACACTGTTGGATAACTTTGTTTATGTGTATTGTTTCACTTCTAACTTATATATATTTTTACAGTACAATGGCAAATTTTACGAAATCGCCAAATACCCCAACTCCGTTGAGAAGTTCGGAAAGTGCGGATGGGCTGAATACAGCCCTGACGGCAAAGGCGTCAAGGTCAAGAATGTCCACATCAACCAGGGCAAGGAATACTACATTGAGGGTTACGCTTTCCCCGCTAGCGACTCAAAGGTTGGAAAGATCTACCACAAGCTCACTTACGGAGGTACGTCTATTCTAAGTTTACCGAAAGCGGTAATTACGAGGCGCAATCCATAATAACCACTCTATGAATTTATAACACCAGAAGTTAAGCGTTGCATTTAGCTTGCCTTACTAGTTAATATTACGTTTTATTTCCCGCTATTTGCATTTTATTTAGGATTTAAATAATGTTTGGCTTGTTAATATTAATGACTTGTTTACAAGAACTATATAAAGAAAGGAAAATATTTTAATGTTATTTAACTCTCCTTTTCATTTACCAATTTACAGTACTTCTAAATGTCTAACTTGTACCTAACAATTTCTATTATTTTAAAACGATTAATTTCATATTGTGCCTTAAGCCTAATTGTATAATTTTATAATTGAAATATAGGTGTCACCAAGGAGAACCTCTTGAACGTTCTCGCCACCGACAACAAGAACTACATGATCGGATACCACTGCAAATACGACGAAGACAAGAAGGGACACCAAGGTAACAAGACTTGATAAATTCGTATATAATATATGAAAGTCTTTCAGTACTGAATATTTAAATATTAGAATAGACAAAAAATGAGGTAGTTAAAATATCTTGCATTACATGCCTATAAAGACCAGATCTAGTATATAACAAAAAATGAATTGCGTTCTACATTACTTAGCAGATTTATATTTTGTGCAAAACAAATTATTAATCTTACATTAGAGTTTCATGAATAAGATCACTTTGTTAGGAAATGATCTTAAACGGAAAAGTGTGATTTTGGTTGTCATTCTTTTGCGCTATAATTGATATGAGAAAAATGGTAACAGGTTAAATAAATTCGTGATGTCTTTATTCAATTAAGAGTCGTAGAAAATAATAGAATTATTGATATTTGAAATCAATAACCTTATTTTGCATTATTTATATTCCGGAATAACTAGTATCGTTCGAAATTAATCAGCAATCCGAAGACCTTGTTAAGCTAATGTATTTGAAATGTATTTTTAAATAGACTTTATACAATCTGACATTTACAATCCACTAAAATTGTGTGTTTAAAAAACACTTCTAAAAAACGCATGATAAATTTAATGCTCTTAATATTATTAGGTTTTTTTGCACTTATCTAAATTAATTCCACTAATATTCACGATGTTTTTTAAAGCTTAATATACATTCATAATTCATGCTATTTCATGTCGATGAGTTGTATTTAAGAATCTCTTCTTTCACAGACTTCGTCTGGGTACTCTCAAGGTCCAAGGTGCTCACTGGTGACGTGAAGACCGCTGTCGAGAACTACCTGATCGGCTCCCCAGTAGTCGACTCCCAAAAATTGGTGTACTCTGACTTCTCAGATGAGGCTTGCAAAGTCAGCAAGTAGATAATTACTAAAATAAATAATCTAAGATAAATAAAAAAAATCTCCACCCCATCAATTGATGCTATTTCAAAGGTATTACTTACTTAATCTTCAGTGATGTTGTTGTAATGCATCGTTTGAAGTTTGAGGATTAAGTGTGTAGATTGTATTTACAGTGAGGGTATGTAGTGTAAGATAGATTAATAATTACAAAGCAGTTCCGCAATAAAGTGATTGGCACTAACTTTTTTTTTATTTTTAATTCTCATTTTTAAGCCCACACTAACAGTATCATACGAATAAAAGCACCAATGCTTTCGAGTGCAATAATGACATGAAATGTAGTGCTAAAACAATGTTATATTCTAGTATAACAAATAAAAAAATTAAATAACTAACACGAAAATCAATGAACCAAACAATTTTCATAAAGAAAGACACATAAATTAGAATGTTTACTTTAGTTTTAAGAGTTATCATGACATTTGTCGTTAACGTCATTTAATGTGATTGTTATAAAAACAATTAACTTTCATTACAACAATTATAGTATATTATGTCAAATTCAAATTATAACTCAAATGTTTATTTCTTTCCATTGGTATGATTTGGGTCAAACAGTAAGTTTTATAATCTTTCACTCAAAAATAAATGACAAAAAAAGACTTTTACTTGTGATATTTGGAACTTCATTACATTTTCTCCAAGTGTAATCAATTTAAGCGGTATGAGAAAATAAGCTTGATAAATTCGTATAATTTTATTTCTCACTTTTTTATTAACTAATATCTTAATCGTCATTTTAATTATATATGGGAAACCTATAGGATTTTAAAGCTTAATAATTTATGGAGAATTGAAATGATATTGAAATGTGTACGCCCAAGGCGTATTAGGGAACTCGAGACTTCACATAACTCACAAAAACCTTGCTACCACTCATTTTTATATAAATCTAATGAGACATGGGATAATATATTATTAGTATGTGAATTATGACTCGTTTGATTTCTATAAAAATATTTTTGAGATAGATGTATGGAACGATATATCTATACTAATATAGTTTTAAAATTTTTATGTATGATGTTATTACAAACGTATAAAAAAAACTGAAAATATAATAATTACTATTTAATAGTTTTCCCACAGAAAAATGCACATCGACTTAAATCTTCAACAATATAAATTAAGCAATTCTAATTAGAGTTAATTTAGATATTCTTAGAGCTTGACCGTTAAAATTTTAATTATATATTTATAATATCTACCGAATTAAAACATTATAAAGATCACGATAGGTTTTCCCCAAAAACTAAATGACATCCTTATTGCAACATTAAACAAACATGTATGTTTTTCTTACAATCTTCAATCTAAATATAATATATTTTAGAATGTTATTAACACATCAAAAGAGAATGCAGATGATCGCAATTCGAATTGTATATAATAATTAATTCACACTAAAAATGAGACCATTAATAATATTACAAGCCAAAAAGATCGTTTATGTTTGACATAATTGATGTTATTATTTTGATAGTTTTGGACAATATTTTCTTCGTATACCTACTCGTAAGACACCTATTGCAGTGATAAGTACATTTTATCATTCTTTGATAAATTAGAAAAATGCTTGCTACAGACAGAATAACAAGAAGTCAGATCAAATAATTCAATGGAAAGTTTCTTACAATATAAGTCTAATAATCAGTTAGAATTGGTCCTACCACATTTTTATTATCTTAAAATGACTATCTAAATGATGTACGAATGTTTTTGGAAACTATAATATATTCAAGCGATGAACATTTAATGCAACTACTTTACCCACGAACTTGCCAAAATGTATGATAATAATTTTTATACTAGCCGACACGTAAATTTATATAAAAATTTCGATAAATATTAAAAAATATAAAGCTACCTTAAAAGATACACATATATTAAGTCAGGTTTAAAAAAAACTTCTGGAAATGTAAAAATTGTCCCTGTGCTTGAAACATTTTTTCTTGTTGCTCCTCTCCTCTTGATCGTAGCGCGGTTTTATATAACTTAAGCTTCCTGAATAAAAGGGTTATCCAACACTTAAACATTTTTTCAATTCAAAAATTTTTGATACAGAGAATGAAACAAACTCTTCAAGATTACCAATAAATATATTGAATATATTGAAATGAAGCTTTTAATCCGCCAAATTTCTTTTTTCATGTTATGTGTAATTTGCAGTGCAAAAGTGGAGCAGGAGTTGTGGGTATGATTTTTTCCCCCCATTGAGTCTAAGCGTAAAGATTTTTGTCTTTAGGATTATAATTTTACCTAAATGTCAATGATTAACATATAACACCTACAAGATTTTGAGATTTAAAGATAAGATTAAAATGTGCAAATACATTTTTATTAGACAAAAAATCAATTAGACATTCGTCGAACGTAGAGTTTTTAAACTATAACACGTTTGACGCGCGCCATGATTATATCTCTTCATAAATTTATACAAGTCTCCTATACGGCTCTAATCTACCATCAAACTGTTGATTTATTCATCATTAAACTGAAGTTAAGAGCCATAACATATTGTTAATTTATATGAGCTAATTCGATTTAGTAATAATTTACATTATATGATAGGATTATACCCGCTGTTAACATATATCATATGGGTACTTAATTATAAGGTCAAGACCGTGTTAAATAATAATTACACTGACCTGGGTCAAATGAAATATTATTACAGAATTATATAAGTTGCTGTCTGTTTTACTTTGTTAATTTAGGTACAAGATTATCTTCTGTGCTGTTTTTAACAAAAAAGAAATATTTTTTTGTTTTGTCTTTTAGTACAATGTCTTTGAAATTGAAATACTCGTACAGTATAAAACAGATAAAACATGAGTAACAGTAATAAACTACACTTCTATATATTTAATTTCTCAATTAGATTTTTTATAAAATAGATATAAAAATAAAATACAAAAATAAATATAGTATAAAAAACCTAATCTGGAAAACCACCTATAGTGGAGTTTGGACCAAGCTACCGATGGTTAGGGCCGCAGAGAAAGAAATCTGACAATATGTGCTGTGTCCAGGAGTACTGCCTTTTGCATCTGTCCCTTAATCCAACCATCTAGAGAGAGACTCAAAACTAATATAAACTAATCTTTATTGTTTTAACCATTGATATACCCGAAGTATCTTACAAAGTCAATTTATTAAAAGCTTGTCTACATATGTTAAGAGATGTTAAAGCCTTTGAAACATAAAGGCGAATTATTTTTCCTTATCACAAACATATGTTACATTTGTTTTCGTCGAGATTTAAAGATATCGATAAAAATTAAAAAGGGACCTCAAAGTCCGTTCATTCCAAGTAGTATGTATTCTATATTTATTATATAGTAAGCAGTTTGGATAAGATTATAACTAAACAGGTTTTTTGTTAATTTATTGAAATAAAACCTTTGTTTTTCATTGTCGGAGATAAGACAAGTCTATGCGTATATTATCTGTTCCAACACCACGCTTCAATTAATGAACCGACTATAATGAGTAGTCTTATATTAATTTGTATTTGGTATTCCAAATTAAACAAACGATATATAATACGTAAAATTCTCGTGTCACAATGTTCTTTCCCATACTGCTCCGAAACGGCTCGACCGATTATTATATAATTTTACATGCATATACAGTTGGTCGGAGAATCGACTAATATCGATATTTCTTCCCCTTAAATGTTAAAGGTGGTCTACTCCTATTTTTTAGACATCTTTTAGTCATTTTTTTTTGTTCTTATTTTTTACCTTACAGCATTAAAATACATAGAACCCTAAATTTTTAACCCCCTACAATCAACCCCTAAGTATTTATGTGGCAAAACGACATTTGCTGGGTCAGCTAGCTTTTATATGAAATGTTATAATATTTTATTAACTTCACTTGTAACAAAAAATAAATCATGTAATTTTTATTGCATTATTGAAATAAACTTCGAATGTTGTAATTTGTAAATCAATGTCTTAATTCGTCATTTTGAAGTTGTTCTCATGATGGAGCCAAGAGTAAAAGTAATTTTATTTTTATACCAGCTGACCCAGCAAACGTCGTTTTGCCACAGAAATATATTAAATTTAGGGGTGAAAATTTGGGGTTGTATTAATTTTTATATGTTGTATCTTAAAAAAATTAAAACAAAAAACGTTGCCCAAAAATTAAAAAAAAAAATTACGGGTGAACAACCCTTATCACTTAGGGGGATGAAAAATAAATGTTGTCCGATTCTCAGACCTACTGAATATGCATATAAAATTCCACGAAAATCGGTCGAGCCATTTGAGAGGAGTTCAATTACGCACACCGTGACACGAGAATTTTATATATTAGATTTTTGGACCACAGACCTTCTTGATTTTTAATAGTTAAAAGATTATATGAAACCTCTTTTATTGTAGAAATCCGAGAACTGGGCTTTTTACTGTGGAATTGGCTTAGGCTTTTGTCTGTGTTCGCCAACTTACTTTTATTATTCATAATTTAAATACAACGTTACGAAACTGTATTAAGATGGATTTTCTTTTGGTATTTCAATAACATGCAAGCTACGAAAACGATTTCTGTGCCTAACGATAGAAACATTCCAATAGCGTTCTATGAAAATCTTGCATAATACACTATGTATTTGCTTAAGTCTACGTCGAACTCAGTAACAGGTACGTTACTTCTAGCTATACAAGACAGCTTATAAGTGTGAGCGGGGAAACAACAATCAAACAATATTGTGATTGTGCAACACATCTTCATACTAAAATTTCATTCATAAAAAAACCAGTGAAACAGACGCGGAAATATGTCTGTCCATACGTCACATAAACTTGCCCACTACGTCACATAACGTCTAACTATTTGACTTAATTTCTTAACTACTTTTTATTGCGGTTAAATTACAACAAGATTTTAAATATTCGTTCATAGCTCAGTTCAGATTTAAGTGTAATTAATTTAATAAATTATTAAAATCTCGTAACGAGTTACCGCTAACTCAGTAAGTAAAATATATTTCAATATAATTATTCGAATTATACCATGTGATACACTGGCTGAATATAATTTTTATGTGATATAAAACCTTTTAAAATAAATATATCAGACATTGTTTGTAGCAGATTGTAACATCATCTTAATTGTTTCTAATTGTTCGTTTTTTTTCATGAATATAATATTGAATAAAATTTAAGTTATTATGAAGATTAGGATTAGGACTGAAATGCATACAGGTAAATAGAGTTAATGTTGTTGAATAAATTGAATAATATTTTTTATCCGGATATCTAAAATCGGAAGGTCATGGTACAAACTACTTTCCCAAAATCTTTATGTTTGCAATGCCAAATATATTTTATTTTTCAACAAATCAAGGTCAGACAGAGACGTGTTCAGACTTTGTCTATGTGGTAAATAAACGCAATTTGTAGCCAATTTGAGACGATGACAGCATCGTATACAAATTCAATTGATAAAAACCGACTTTTAATTTTTATATTCTGCAATGACGGAGAGTACAGGGTGCCTAAAAAGGTCAATATATTCTAAATCATTTAGATACTTCCATAGTAACAGATTTCAATAAATATTAGACTAATTATAATAATTTTATACATGATATTTGGACAAGTAATAAAATTCCAGTTTTTGTACATAAATCTAAAACTGTATGCTTTTAATCATAATATGTAGTTCTTATCGGTGCAAAAATTTGTGGTAAAACGTCATTGGGTTAAATTAGATGCAGAGACAAAATCATATTATTTTTGCAAAAATATTAAGAAAATAAATTTGCTTATTATTTCAAAAACGAGTCTATCCTCGCTGGCATTGAAAATTTGATTACGAATCTAATAACAACATTCTGTATAGCTAATATATTACAAAACAAAGAGTTGTGACATTTACAAGATTTTTATAACCACAAGCCGTCTCTGATTGCATTTTAAGATAACTCAGCACGCGTCTAACATAATAAAATGGCATATAATCATTTAATTCGAATTCTATTAAATCAATCGCAAATTGCAAAGTCGATTGGAGATATGATGTCGTGTGAACAACATGTTTTTAATTATTCCAAAGATTGTTATCAGATATTAAACTTTATAATAAAGTTTTATGTTGAGTAATATTATTGAAGTAATGGTGCTACTTTTTACAACCGGAATAAGGACGTCTGAATGACATCGTATGGAAATGAAATGGATTTTTGTTTCAGAATCATTGCAAAAGTGGCCTACTTAAAATTTTGTTCAAAAACATTTAATACCTAGTGAATAGTGTAACCAATTAATACTCATATTATTTACAAAAATATATGTTTTGTGTTTGTTTTGTATGCGTTGGCTAATCTATTGTGGAAAAGTTTTACGAAGCAAATAAATTTATTTAAAACTAAAAGACAAAATATAAATGTGCTATCTATAATATAATCAGTGACATAAATTAAATTTAAATTAAGCCTTTACCAGGATTCATTACATATTACGATGTTGAAAATTTAAATCAAAGTACATTTCTTTTTTAAAAGATAAATTAAGTGTGCTTTTGACACCGGATATCTGAAAGTTGGGACTTCCTCGAATAATGTTAATCATTATGAAGATACGAGTCAATAATGTTTATACGAGTCACTTAGGTTTAAAACTGACTTTTATTAGCTTTACATGCAACGAATAAATAATTTGAGCAAATCTTGAAAGATAAATTTAAGCTACTTTGTTGATACGAAATTAAAGCTTTAGTTCAGATAACAATAGCTGAATTGATAATGAAGCCAGGTGCATGGCTTTGAGATATGTATACTATATTAATTAACCCCATTTAAATATTACGTATCATAGTTTCAGAACGGCACATGTAAATCGATTTTGATTTTAGTGATGTTTACCAATAGCGACATTAATTTTTAAATCTAACTTAAAAATACTTCATAAATATTACTTTTATGTTTTCTATGAATTTATTTAGAGTACAACATGATATGAGATATAAAGTGAATAGAAGCTAGACATCATTAATATGCCATTATGAGTTGTTAGCTTACATATTATATTGAATTAATTGTAAAAATATCCAGTTTAACCTGTCCAACAAAATTTACACCAAATATTTTTGTTTTTTATACATACAGAGTGTTCTAGGCTGACTTATATTTCGAGTTTAAAAGACCATTTTATTTTCATAGCTTTTTCTTCTTCTTATACATAGAACAAAAATTATAAGCCTAATAAGTGTTTTAACGTGTTCATACTTGAATAAGATCAGCATCGTGTAGTATATAAATTGTAAAAATATAATATTCTCATGTCGCAGAGTTTGTTAACAAACTTCTTCGAAACGGCTGGACCGATTTTTAAGAAATTTTGTGTGCATATCGGATAGGTCTGAAAATCAGTCAACGTCTGTTTTTCATACCCCTAAATAACAAGGGTGTCTAACCTTTAATTTATTTCAATCGTTTTAATTTTTTTTAACATTGAAAAATACAATATCAAACTCACCAATCCCTATTTTTTAATAGCGTTATGTAATTTATATGGCATGATAACTTTTGCCGGGACAGTTAGTACTTATTATTATTCTATATATATTTCAAAACATAGGCATTGCGAGTATTAAATGTGGTAGAAGGAACTCCTAATAAATTATAAGTTCCGTCCGGGTCACTTACCACTATATAGATTTCAGTCTATGAATTTCTAAATAATCGAAATAAAAAACAAATACGGCCGGCTGCAGAACGTTACTAAAAATGACACTCGATGTAATATGGCTTAGGTCTAAGGGTGGGCGACAGGAATCGCTTAGTGTAGGTGAAAGGTATGCTGGTTTCCTCCCTCCCATCGTATAAAATAAAAATTTTTATTCAAAATTGTATTAGGCCCTTAGATAATTTTATAACACTAATGACAATTATGATCTTATGCAAAAACCTCTTAATACAGAAGTTATGGCTTCATTAGTTTTTTGTTAACACTAATGGTAGGGTTAAAAAATTTATTTTCAAAATCAACACATGTAAAACTTTACTGAATAGTGTTTCTTCGTGTGTCCTCGTATAATAAGTTAGGTATCTTAAGCCTTCCTGATAGATATCACCTTGCAACGCTTACCTGGCTCACAAGGACACTAGTCATATTTTAATAGATAATGATTATGTAAATTGCTATTTTTTATGATAATTTAAGTACCAAAACTTTGATAGAGGCATTAAAAGCTTTTTCTATTACGTGTTTTTTATAGACACAATTTTATCTGATAATAGGCTGTTCTATACATTATAATTGTATGGTTATTTATCAGCGCCTGATAGTATTTTTTATGACATAGTTGACAGACAATCCACTTCATGCTAGGTGATACAAAGCTGTTAACCACCTTTTCTTCTTTTGAAATTGTATAAGCTGAAGTTCAATAAAATATGGATTGCTTCAATTTTGGGTCTTGAAATAAAGTAGTTAATTTTCACATACTTTTAGTTTGTTTACTGGTAATATTAATTTTAATAAATATATAAGATGAACATGTTGGACATGGCCGGAAACGAACCCGTTACTTCTACGTACACATTATATATTGTGTTAAATGAAACATCACAAAATCGCCAGTAAAATGACCGGCAATAATTCATATGCCTTTACGATTTTGTTTCTCATCGAAGTCTGTCCAGCTATTTCGAATATATGGGCAGGCAAACATACAAAATTTTTAAAAATTGTATTTGTTTTATAACTTTTGGTACTTCAAGTACCGTATAAACTTTTCTATGCGTTTAAAAATTTTAATATTATAAATGCACATTTCAATTTTAATTATATTAGATATAAATGATATATCGCATTCCAAAAAAATATCGTGAGTTTTTAAACCAAATATTTAGGTTAAACAAATTACACTCAGGTGAATTGCAAAATTTTTGTTTTTATCTCCCCAAGTTACCTGCATAAAGTGAACCGCTGATCATAAACCGATTAAAAGACCTCAAATTGTAGTTTTTGTGATTGTCTGTTGATGTATTAACTACACGAAGCCAGGTTTATTGTATCTTTTTATGACTGACAATTAAGGGCTCGGTTTTGTATTCTTGATTTTACTCTGCACCACTCATTAGTGGTTGAAAAGTAAGTAATCATTCATTCAGTTTCAGTTGAAATATACATGAATATCATTGCAAAGTGGAACAAACAAAATGTGATTTTGTTTGATAATCAGTGCATTCTTTAATAAGTAAGGAAGTTATAGAATAAGTTATTATAAAATAAGCTTTTCACATGAAAAAAATGCAAGTTACAATATATGTTAAGAAAATATTTATAGAATTACTTTTCAAGCGCAATATTGAAAAAAGCCTTAACTCCTCGAAAGTAGAGAAAAATAGTTTATAACTGTTTTTTTATTAATTCATCAATATTACTCGTATGTACTAAAATATATGAAGTCTGGTTAAAAACTGAAGATAACAGTATTTTTTGCAATTAAAGTAAAAGTAAACCCTACGAGTAATTAGTGTCAATTAGTTCTACCTAGGATAGTTTTTATTCTTAGAAGTTGAAAGGCGTACCCGTCCTTTGCGGGGAGGGGCTTTATAGACATCGCACCTATAGTTAATATCCAGACAAACTAGTTTTAACCCGGTTTGGAAAGCTTAATTAGCAACGAGGAAATTAGCAGCGGTGAGTTCGTAAAAAGATAATTTTTATCGAGCTAATGGCGAGGTTGAGGTGATGACTGATGTCTATCGGCCCACATAGTAATTAATGCTTAAAATAGTATGTTTTTATGACGGTCCAGGAATGGCGAGAATGATACTCGGTAATTGACGGTATACTATACCACGTAATAGTATTAATTAATTAATGATGCAATTTCAACCTATTAATTAATTTAAACCTTTTTACGACCTTTTCATCTTATCATGTGACAAATCAAAATCTAAACTATTGTTCTCATCGTACATGCAGAGACTGGAACGCATTGCCCATGTCTGCCTTTCGAGCAGAGCACATAGCCAAGCGTGCTCCATCATAGGTCATGTTCTCTCTTAACTTCAGTTGAAACGAAGTCAAACGCTTTGCTATTTCTTTAATGTTATATGCGCATATAGTATTATTATTATGTTAAATAAAACATCTGTGAACATTGGTTTGTTACCCGGATAGAGTTTTAATATTCCATCTACTCTTAACGCTCATAAAAGATCAGACATTTGAATAATATTCTTATCTATAATAATAAATAAAAATGAATTATCTGTTTGTAATACTAAAAAATTATAAATGCAGATTACACAAACTCGTTGCAATTAATAATGAAAATGGAATGTAATCGCACAAAACTATAGCTCTAAATTTTTCTTATCCAATAAATAGATGATGAAGACATAAGAATTTTGGAGTTTGACGACAAATTTAAATTTAAAAAAAAACTATTTAGTTAATCAAGGTCAAATACACAAATTGTGTTTGCTTAATTTTGGGCAAAAAAATTGTGTATATGTTAATAAGTATACAGGCTATACAAATTGATTTAGCGAACAGGAAGCTTGCAAAAAATCGTAATAACAAAAAACATATTTTAAAAGCATTTTACATTTGAGATTAGTAATGTTATTACTAAAACATTCGCAGTTCAAATAACTCTCACACTCAGGGCTGTCAACCCGAGATTCCGACAAATCATTTCAATCTACACAAATAAATGAAATTGGAGTGTCTGTTTTTAAAAGTAAAACGAACGCTTTTTAGTAAATAAAAACTGTTTGTATACACGGTAAATAAACAAAAATAACATTTTAATTTTTTTATGTCTGTATGTCTAATTGTTTGTTTCGGCTAATCCCTCAAACGACTGGCAGGACTCTTACTAGCAAATACTTGATGTAATAAGGAATGTTGAGGTTTTTAAAATTTTATTTATTTTTGTTAACATAGATAATAAAAAAATAACTATTCGGCTTGGATGAAGTCGCGCGCACAGCTAGTACTCATTACATTTTAAAACAAGGTTAACATTGATAACCCTTGAAAAAATAGAAAGTGTGAATATTTATAATAAATTTCAATGAAAATTGTTTCTGATATCATTATGCGGTGTCATGTCAATAAAATTGTATTATGAGTCACAGTATGAATAAACATGATATATAGTAAGGAAAGTTTATGGATGAGAACGATGTAAAGGGTCAGAGACAATTCTGTGTCTGTTTATTTGATGACTTAAATTGCGTTGTTCTATATTTAGCGCGATTGAAATATATGGAAATGGTAAACGACTTTCAAGTAATTAAAATAATGCTTGAGCTATTTTGTGCTTGCAACATAATTGGCCATTAAAATCTAACATATTTACAGATCAGTCTTGTCTTCTAACAAAATGGTACTTTGTAACTTTCACGAATGTTATGAAAGAATGGGAGGAGTTAAGCTGTATACGCCCATCTTTCTCTTTCCGTCTATTACATCCCTACCTTTAAGATATCATAAAACCCTGTCTACATAACAGTGATCATTCATAAGACTATGAAAGTACGCGTACATACGCAATCAATCGCTGTCACGATACATAATTATGGGAAACTTGAAACAGAATTAAAAAGATGATTGTATGTATCATTTATTGAGCGATTGATTGAGCGAAATTATGTACAACAATTGTGGCCAATTTTTTACCTGCCATCCTTGAAAATATGAATAAGTCTGGACAAGCTTGATGATGTGATTAAATCATTCATAATTAATTCCTTGTTAGTCGATATATAAAATTCAGATATATAAGAAAAGCATGCGACTGGACTGGAAACAGATGCGATTGGGTAAAAAACTAAGTTATTATAATACTTCCTTCCACAAAGTCTTTTCAGGTAAACGACATATTTCTAAAAAAAGTTCATTAGTGAAGTGGATAAAGTATTGTACACTTCCAAGAGGATTATTCATTTTCCTACTATATTTTTGTATACTATATACATCTATAAAAATATAAAATAATAATTGTATTTTATAATTAATTTATGTGTATTTTCCAAGAAAATAAATAAGTGTATTATGAATTTTTTGAAAGTTCTGAAGTTGTCTAGTTTGTAATACTTAAAAAGTTAGCGTCATTTATTTTACTAAAATTAATAATGAATTAATAATGTTATAGTAGATATACCCTAATGTTGCAAAGAAACTGGGCGCAGCAAACCACTGTTTATAGTGCGATATGTCATCATAAATTCAAATAGGTACACAAAGTTAAAACCTGCTTTCTATATAATAATTGTCAAGCATCCAGGCTTGGTTTCTCAGGCACTACCGTCTTAGGCGAGGCATCCTAAACCGGTTAGGCTTTTACGCCTATGTGAATTCAAAACCTGTAGGCTTTTGCACCGATAAATTAATGGTTAGCAACATGATGGCACCCAAATATTGTTTTAAATTAGCGTACGCTGTAGGACGTACGCTATTTACATATATTGAATGCAATTTGCATATAATGCGAAATAAAAAATTTGACCTTCGCTGCCAAAACCAAAAACTATTGGAATTTGCTTTTTGAGTACAGGTTGTTGTGACAGGATTCAAATAGATTTTTTAGTTTTCCTGATTACATTTATTAGTAGATAAGTCTACTAATAATATATAACGATCAGTGTTTATACGGTTCTTAATAAAGATGTTTTTTGCGTGGGTCTTCCCGTGTAATAATCCATTAACTGATATACAGGATGTTTTTGGACTGCTCCCGAAAACGAAAACTGGTGATAGTGGTTATAACACCTTTGATGATGGGACGGAAAAAAATTCGATCCTGACTATAAAAAAGTCATATTTTAAAAACGTTTTTTAGAGTTATTTACGCTGCATCATGTTTGTACAGCTAAATGAAACGATAACTTCATAAAAAATACTGAAAAAAAACCAGCAATAAAACGCTAACGCTAATTAGTTATAAAAAACATGAATATAACTAAGGAAACTGACAAATAGTTGTAATTAATTATTGTTTATGGCTGATAAAAATAATTTATTATTATTCGATTATCTATCTATGTACAAGTCACTGACTTACTGAACTTTATTGCATCGTAATTTGCACATCAGTTTTCTACTTGCCCTAGATAAAACAAGTTTAATGACCGTGTTCTGTCGAACTTTGACCGGAATATATTATCAATTTGCAAGGCTAATTTGACCTAAGTTCATTCTGATTAGTTTATAATTTTGACTAACAAAATAAGTACGTAAGTTAAGTGATTTGGCATATTTTAATAGATCTGTTCTATTGCACTACCGGTTGAACATAATCTACTTTTTACATCACTAGAGCATCTCTAAGAAATGAAATGAAATATAGTCATCCGAATTGCAAATATAGTTTTCTGCTCATACGACAGTTAAAACTAAACTAAAAAGGTTATGCATTAAAATTGCTTTTATTAAGTGTTAGTTAAACTGATGAAGGCATGTCAAAAACTGTCTCAAGAATATTATTTACGTAATCTAAAACTACGATTAAGACTTATACCCATTGCTACTTTTACGTCCGGGTTGAATATACCTATAAAATGCTCTCAAATAATAAATCTTATTCAAATAGTGTATGGGTACATAAGCTTCTATATGCATTGGCATATTTCTCCCCTTTTAAAGTTAGTATAGATAAGAAAATATTGTAGTGACCAGTAACATAAACAAAAGTTGAATAGTCTATATTTTTACGAGAATCGAAAGATTATATAAAAGATAATGTCCGTGTATCACTAATCTTAGAAACCGTCTGACCGAGAAAATTGGTTTGTACTTGTACTTTTTCACGAAAAAGTTTTATATACTATTCGACGCAGATAAAGTTGAGCAAGTCAACTAGTTTAATAATATATTAAGCGCGATTATGACATTTGCTTCGGTTAAAATATGTTTTAGAAAGTGCAAGACTGCATAAATAAATAAAAACATTGGATAAAATATGTTATTTTCCCAATTAACTTATTGAATTTAAAGAAATCCAATCGCATTTCGTCCACCACTGTGCATTACTAGAATAGGAAATGAGATAGTGGTCTTCACACTAGTCGCACGGAAAGCAAATTATTTTCAAATTGAATAGTGCCTATGTGTTTTACATATAATATTGTATTAATTAATAATTGGCAGAATATATCAAAAATATGTATTTTATTGAAGGCGAGATAACCGAATTTATAATTTTTGTGGGATCATATTACAAATATAAAGTTACTGTAATAGCAAATAATATGAATTAGGAAAAATTGCATAAGTTCTTTCCTGCTTTTATAATTCAAGATATAGTTTTCCATTTTCACATTGTTATTTTTAACAAACGTCTATGATAGCCAAGACGGAAAAGCCGAATTCAAAAGCTAGAAGACGTGTTGCTTGATATCTATATGACAATTAAAACCTACGCCTTTCACTTTTAAATGTTCATGATTAGGCCTTGGGCCCTCGACTAACAGCAACGAGAAATAACAAAAAAGGAAACCAAAATATCAAGGTTCTAGGAAGTGGATTTAAAAGTTTTTGAGTTCCGCGTTGTTTCGCCATATTCTTATGTATTTTATATTTTTCTTGAGGTATACTGATGTGCAGATGATTCTTAAATAATTGTTTAAATTCCTTATCGATCGAAATATGATATTCACTTGTGGAATTGCCCTTCAGGAGAAACAGTGAAATAATTACCAATTTTTTACTCTAGCTTTCTTAATTTCCTATTAAAAGCTGAGTTTTGCACTTTTACCGTATAAAGCTCCGATTAGAAAAATTCGTTTCATATAGCCCAAATACTTTCTAATATAAGAAACTAAAATGCAAATCAGATGCCAATTATATACCTGAATTTCCCGTGATGTTCCTTTTAAATTAGATAAGAATTTTGAATATATCTAAAATTCCACAAATATGGACACATATTATGTGCTTGTTCTGCTTAATAACTAACAACTTAACATTCAGTCAAGTCTGGGTCTGAAGAAATGAAGCCGACGGTGAGTATAACCGAAGCTATATATAGACCTTTCCATTGTTGCCATTCTATTTATATGCATAGCATTCTAGTTTATACTTACTGAAAGGACTTATAAAGCTACGAAGCACAGTAGTTAAAGTTGTTACTATCAAAACTAAAATGTTAAAGTTGCATTGTCAGAATAAAATTATTAACGAGTATATATTTACAAATCAAATAGGTATTTAAATTCAATAAAAATCAAAAAATTAAAACAATAACGTACAGTGCGCATATAAAGACATAAATCCCGGCAAGAAAGTGACAAGATTTCAGAGAAAAAGGCAAGGAACTGACCGCCGTGGGTGAATTTTTAATGCTTATTCTTTTTGCCAAGAGTAAGAAAATCTGGTATGCTACAGTATCATCTACCTCCAGGTATAATGTAACATATTATTTCTATGACTTCAATCAATATGTAGAGTCAACCAATATCTAAAATTTAGGCTCAATGAAAATGGCAGTGCCATTTTATGAAATTACACGTGTTAACCTGTGCAACTTCATTTGGGCAATCTAAAATAATTTGCAAATTTTATAACCGCTTAAAAATGTTAAAGGTAAGATTTCAGCGTGAAACGTTAAAAGATAGACGTACCTAGAATATTTTTAAAACCTTACGGACGTACGATATGTGTTTTTTCTATAACTTTAACGGTTTACTCAGTGAGCGCAGCGGAAGCTCTCAGAAGGAATTTTTTCCCGTTTTTGCACCATTTCTCAGAGACGCTCCGCTCCGCTTATCCGTAGATTGCTGTAGGCTTTAGGCCTCATTATAAAATAATATTATTCCTTGGTGAACGGTTTATCTAACACTGAAATAATTTTTAAATTCGAATCAGTACTACCTAGAGCTTAGCGCGTTCAACCAAAGTCAACATTATTATATTAGTACAGATTATTTTGTATAAAAAAACCTTATTATCAAAATTTTTTCAACTTATACCAATGACATTCCTAAGAAAATTGGTACAGCCGTTTCAAAGATTAGCAGAAACAAATAGAAACAATGGGCAGACATTTTTTAATAATGGCGCTAATATTAATCTCCACTATATTATAAAGCTAGAAGAGCTTGTTTGTTTGAACCCGCTGATCTCAGGAACCGCTGGTCCGATTTAGAAAATGCTTGCAGTGTTGGATAGTACATTTACCGAGGAGTGCTATATTATATTTATAGGATCCTTACTAAATGTCTAATAATGTAACCTAAGGTGTACAAGTTGAAATGAAGGTGAGCGATGCCGTTAGCAGAAGCTACTATCCTTTATAATTTAATTTACATTTAGAAAAGTCCTGTTATTTTGTTATTACAAACGGATACTTAAATTTTATTTATTAGTATATATATAGAGACTCCATTAAAAACAGCTTATCAAGTCCAGAAGGAACATACTGTTGTTGTAAACGAAAACGACTATATCATGTCTATAAATTATTATTATCAATACACCAACGCAGTCACGTAAAATTGATTATTACATTACGAGTCGTAAAACAAACTGATACGTAGATAAACGGAAGTACTAAACAATGTATTAAAAAAAAAGAAAAGCAGTCAATTACGGTTGACCGGTACAAAGTATCCATGGCCTAAACGGTTGCATTCAAATCTGCAATGACATTCAGGTGAAAATGTATCAAAAATATATAGAGACAGAGTTACTTTATTCCTCATTGCAAGAAATCGTAATTAGGTTTGAAATGCACAGTTTGATTGCGGTCCAACAAATTTTGTTGATTAATTTATACATCCATTCTGTGGGCGTTAGAACCTGAATGTGAAGCAAAAAATAGCTCTCAAGTTTTGTCGGTGCAAATAAGAATAGATATTGAATATGTAGACATAAAATGTATTGAATAAGCTAGAGAATTGCGCTAAGGCAAAGTTTCATATGTGTTTTATAAGACTATCTGGACATTTTCAAGGATACACTGGGTGAGAGGCTACAAAAATATTGTCCGGGATTTGCTTCCGTTACTCGTGAAAAATTCATGAAGTTTGAATCTGTGAATTTCCGAAAACTCGATATGAAGAATAATAATAATATATTCGAGATTTTTTCTGTTCAAACGACATTAATGAAAATTTGAAAATCATAAAATTTATTTATACTAAAAAGGAAGTGACAATGATCACGTCTAAAGTATATTCACGTTGTTAGTAGGTGTATTTTAAAATAATTTTATAAATTTAATAAACATGAAAATTCGAATTTTACTAACTAACAAAAAAAATACAACGTATCGGCTAATAAATATTATGCAACATAATTTTTTGCAGAACTGTCAAACAATAAGATATTACGTCAGACCAACCGTATTAGAGGCTTTAAGTTTTTTAATTCACACTTATATTATTAAACAATACAACGTGACTTTATTTATATACCTAATAGTAATCATTTCCTCGTTCTGTCAACATTTCGTTTTTCGTTTTTTTTCATGTTCCTGTTGTTAACAAATATCGTGTGAAGAAAAAAAATGTACGCAGTCTATCTAACAAATTTAAAAGTCAATTCTTATCACTAGATAAAGTTATTGCACTCCTTTTAATATGTCATAAAAAGTATGCCTTATCATAGAAATCTGGACGCGTTCGTAATATCACTTAGAAGTCCAATCATAATTCTAAGCCATCCATTGGACTCAAAAACCCAAAAATATCATCAAAAAGTGTTTAGCCTTTTTCGGAGACGTAACGATAATGTAAATACGTCATTTATCATTAATTTATTTATTTAAAGATACAACAGCAGGATGCATACGGTTTGAACTCAAGTGGGTAAACGGCGACCGAACGCATAAGCAACGAACCTTTGACCTTATCAAACGCTAAACATCATATGTATTTACAAAAATTATTAAAAAATAATCTAATTACTGTAGTTGCTACGTTAATGGGACTACCCATAGCATTTTATCGATACGATAGGCGTTTTCATATCAATGTTAATCTCATTAGTAGAGGATAATGTACAAGAAGTTTGGATAAAAAAATCAATGTATTCCTCCCTTTAATTATGTGATAATACGTATGGGGCTAATAACTGTCTGGGGCAAATATGGCAGACCTTATGATTTGTTATTTGTCTTCAATAATGATTATAAATCAATGATCAGTTACATACATTGAAACAATGTTATTCCAAATTCTATATTCACTTAGCGTGTAAAACATACTCGAATATTCTTACAGGATAATATATCATTTCGTATATTATAATTACTTATAATGTCACTAAGATTTGCTAAGAGATACACGAAATAGTTGTAAAAAAAAACCCGATCTCATCCCAGTAAATATTTCTAATGCTAATTGTATGTATATGCAAATTGTTATAAGATGCATTAGATAATATTCCAAGAAGGACATCAAAGATGAACCTTTTACGAGAATCTGATAAGAATAAGTAAGAATAGCAAACGTAATCCAACTACAAAAATGGAATACAAAAAAAGTTATTCAGACATTTTTTTAATTTATATCTACGTATGCATTTTTATTGGGTAGGCAATTTTTTCTAATTAAAGCCAGGAAACAGTTGATTAATATGCAACATTATGACAGCAATTTGTACAAACGATTATTAAACAAATTTTAATAATTCTTTTACAAATCGATTTTTAACTTCACCGCATAAGAAACTACTAAAAATACACCAAGTTCAAATCGAGGATGGTATTTGATTAGTTTAATGTCCCCGATTCACTATATTTTAGTATCTTTAATTGCTTGTATCTCTCTGTCTACATTAAGAATTTTAAGTAACTCTTTTCGTCAAATGAATAAACGTCTTAACAGGTCTTCATGAATTATAACTAGGAATCATCTTAATCACATTACTTTTCAAATAAAAAGTTCGTTTTAAAATCGGCCAATTAGTTTAGGAGCTACGATGACATAAGCAGACACGTCAAACTACACGGAATTCCGAAAGCGCCACTCTCTTGGATTTATATTTGTCAACACATAAAAAAAACAACTACACAGCATTAAGAAGGTAGCAACAGATCTTCTAATATCTTATTTAATATAATTTTTTCCTGTATGACATATCATTATGAATTAATTTGCATTAATTGTAATATACCTGACACAGGTGTGAACGTGCTACATATTTCGCCAAAAGAAAACAACAAGAAAATATTAATTTATACATTTTAATATCATATTAGCTCACCAAAAATTGCTAGTGAAAAAATCAGTTTCGTATTTATTAGTATAAGCGCAACTTGCATCGCTAAATTCCTTCAATACAAAAGACTGCCTGTGCTCAGCTAATTCTGAGTATTTAGAAAGTGCACTTTCGATGTTCTTCAATGTATCACCTTGCAAACTTTCTTTGCTCCTTGACAGCACCCATGTGAACACTGGAAAATAAGGATTAAAAGATATTACAACAACAAATCTTGTTATTTTCAAAAGAACTGTTGAATGGTTTTTACATAATTGCGTATGGCTATACACACTTTTAACAAACATCTTTTTTTCATTTAATTAGGAATACATTAGCTATTTATAATATCGTAACATTTTTTAATAGTTTATTATAGTTCAAACAAGCTGCGTAAAGCCGGTTACAAATATATTATTAACTAGCTTCTGACTTTCATTTCGAATTTTACACCTTGGGTTACATTATTGGACTTTTAGTAAGGATCCCTGTATTTTTTATTAATATAATAAAGCTTTCCTCGACAACTGTACTATCCAATACTGAAAGAATTTTTCAATTCGGTCAGCTTTATTATATTAAAGTATAGATATAATTTTTTTGTCATTAAAGAATTAATTTATTTCATACAATGAGCTGTGGAGTGCAAAGATGTATATACGGGTACATTTATAATAGAAAAATCGTGTCCGTGATCGACCAAGCTATCTTTCACCGTTAGATATTTCTCAATGACTCATAAATCGGGTCTTACAAAGTAATTTTAACCTTCCAAAACCTTAAATCTTGATAGACATCATTTGGTTTGATGCCTTGAATGCGTTATTTTGCGCCGACGCATAAAAAATTCTTTCGCAATGTTTTTGCGGATGATAATAACGTAGACAAAAAGTACCTACCAACATGTTTATACAGACATTTTTTACAGTAGGTATGTTTGAGTAATAGTTTGATAACTATTGGATCTGAGAACAAATATTCTGTCATGAAGTCGGTACGTACATTACTGTATTTTGTTAGTATCTTGACATTTAAATCTATGACCGGCGCTGTGTGAACCTGACGAAACTAATATACTAACAGGAAAATATTTCGTATAGTAAGTACAAAGAGTGTTAAACGTTTTCGTTGTCAGTTACATGGTGAGGAAATGCATGACTACTCAAGTGTCCGAAAATTTTAAAATTTATGATGGTATATCTTCGATCCTCTAAATATAAAAATAACAACAAATGCCAATAATTTTTAATCATTATCTTTATTGCTCTGTCTGTCCGTTGAGACTAATCTTCGAAAAAAGTTTTGACGGGATCTGCATTGACAGATAGTTAATATAAGCAAGAACTTAGGTCATTTTTATTTTAATTCGTCATAAGATTTATATAAAAAAATCTTCGCTGGTGCGACAACAAGTCGGGGTTGGTAATGTTTTTGTTATAGAAATAAATCGCTGTAGGTGGAAATGGACCTTATCTCTTACTTTTTATAATCTCTCCTCAATTAACGTAATTTCAAGCCATAACGAGTATAAACGTTTAACCGTATTTAGTTGGTCAACACTATTAAGTGCTGACTTTTTTTACCTACATTTTATATCTATCGACATACAGGTAATAAATATTAAACTGATTTATTTGTATATAATAACATTGCAAGACCAATAATATATTTTATTAAACCAAATACTTTGTATTAGCAGTTAACATTTTATTATTCTTATACTTTCTGTATAAGCGCCATCTAAACACATTATTGAGTATTTACTAAGTTTTAGACAGTTGTGAAAATCACAATTACTAATAAATACTTCGCTTATCCGATAATACATTCGTTGCTATAAGTTTTAAAAGATGGCGCTTTACTAAATACTTTATTAGCACGTTTTGAAACTTTCAACTAATGATAGGTATGTCTTCAAATTAAGCCTTAGATTATCTTTATTTTAAGTCTTAAATATCTAATAGTAT
>JAOSYY010024484.1:0-13590 GCA_025727935.1 Hebomoia glaucippe
CATTCAAAATGGCCGAGCTTGTCGGCATAAGTGAGAGACATGAGTACCAACATAACGCCACAAAAAATTCGAAATTCAAATATACTCGTATCTTGGTAACCCGCGAAACTTCAAAATTCGCGATACTTTTTGAACACACCTCGTATTCTAAGTAGCAAATAATTGTTTCTTTATTTTTATATAATAATATAATTACATCACACTGCGATGGAATAAATTGTATAGACAGGTTAATATCAAATATTTTTATCATCTGAGAACAATATTTCTCCTTTATCGACAATCTGTAACGTTCAATAAGGAATCATATAGCATAAAACTGTAATAAATTCTAGGAAGAATAAATGCGAAAACTAGAGTTGCAGCAGAGCTGATTGCATCGGTAGAATCAAATAAATCTGTGGAGGATATAAATTATGCTACTGAATTTTGCTAGAAAGTTGCCTATTTTCGGAGATGTAGAATGTGTCAAGGAAAAAATAATTTAAGCGAATTCTACGCTATGCTGTGTTCAGGTGCAGCCAAGTAAGCAACTAATTTCAAATCAATACTGAAAAAATTAAAGAACAATTTTGTTGTTGCAACCTAAATGCAGGGTGTCACAGTATAAGGAATCAGAACAAAATAGTAAAAACAATTAGAGCCATTGCAAAGAAGATACAGAAACCAGAAGTTCCCTATAGTAACACAAATGAAATGAAGACTTGTAAAAGAGCATTAGATTTCTGCACCCAACACGAGGCGAGTACAAATTATTAAATTGTGTTAGTTGCCAAAGGCAGGCACATTGGACCCACGTTTGCCATACACAGAACTCTGACTTTTGAACACAAAGGAAACCAAATTAACCCTTTACCGCAGTAAGGTCATTGTGAAATCATATAAAATTGTCCTAATGAAGAGAATTATATAGACTGAGGTATATTTACATCATTATTCCATTATTATATAATAAAACAACCAATGCTATATTATAATAAAACTAAGCACACACAACAGCGAAACTTAAGCCATGTACTGTATTCGTTGATAACCCAACTTAATACCATGATCCACGCAAGTGTTAATATTCAAATATTATATTTTCACGTGAATCTAGTGGGGGTGTAACTCAAAGGAAATCCTTAACTATATAATAAAAGCCATTTTGATTTTACCGAAAGACCTGAGGGGAAAGGGTAACACAGCCTCTTGACATGCTGCCGACGTTATAGTAGGTACCTTACGAGGTTGTCTAGCTTCTTCATATTTGCTACGAGCCCTTTGTGAACACGTAAGTATACGTAACTGCCAGTACTATGTACGTTTTTGACAACAGATTTTATATATGGTGTTTAAATTTTCTTAAATAGTTATTGATATGCTTTTCACTTTAGGTATAAGTTCTATATTTACGGGAAATGTATATGGGAAATATTGTTTGTAATACAAGATTATGTCGTTATTCTTACAATTACAACAACAAGTTTATTCAGACCTTATTCTAAATTGGAATTCAAACATTAAAGTTTATTAATATAATGTACTGTTCAGTAATTAATTAAGCTATCCACCATTTTAGAATAAAAGTAAAAGCTTTAATAATTAAAAACCTATAAACCCAACATGATGAACTTTTTTGTGAAAATATTGAAATTCAAATAAAACAGATAAAATATTGGACGAAATTTCATTTGGCTAAATACCAAATGCAATGTTAATTTACCCGGGTTAATTAAAACTTAAACTTTAGAACTAATTACAAAATAAATTGTCGATCGATCTATACGTTGTTACAATTTTATTAATGTGTGTAATTACTACATATATTATATTTTTACGCTACAATAACGCTGAAAGGCTAGCAAGGAAACAAAAAGTAACAAAACTTTTACTAGTCTCAAACATACTTCCTATACTCTCACTTATTTAATTACTTAATATAATTGTACCTACCGACTACTTAGTTCAAAAAACCTTTAGCTATTTTTTTAATATAATTAATTAGCAAATAAAAAAAAGTAACGATGAATGAAGCTAGTGATCCAAATCCTTAGTGTGACACAGAATGTCTATTTAATTTATAATAGTATTATAAAATAATATATATGTAAGTAAAACTTTTGTCTGTGGTATTGTCCTGGCGTTTCATGGCTTGCTCTAATGTTAATAAGATCCGAAGTTAATAATTAACTTACTTTAAAGTTCTACGTATGCTGAGTTTGGCACTATTTGATGGCGCATGAAGTAAATTATAGCAGCAATTATCAAGAGCACACGTTCCGGGGTTTAGGTAACGATAACTAGCGTTTATCTACCCTTAGTTATTGCTAACATTGCCGTAACGGTTAAATAATATATTACACTGTAATAAACGTCCAATATAGCCGGAAGTTTAAGTCCAAATAACTAAGGAACCTACCGGATTTAAATTACTCGTAGAGCCAGTTTCAGATATGAATATGAAATATATTATCCTCTCTAATTACTGGCGAAGCTTCGTCACATTCTACATGTAAATTACAGAGCTCCCTTTTGTTATACAGAGTTGCATAGAAAATTTCGATATTTAGAATGGAAAAGTGTAACTAATTAAGGTGATATGGTAGAGTTACAGTTTTTTACAATATAAGAAATCATTATGTTTTGGTAGTGATAACTACGGTCTGTAAACTAGTCTGTTTGTCCCAAACACCAATAAACGAATAATAAAATATAGATTAAAATTATAGAAATAAGCTTTCAATCTTACATATTAGGATCATTAAGACAAAGCTGTAAAGGTCTATATAGTTTTCTTTATAACGTATTTAACAAAAATAAGTTTAACGATGCTTAGTGTTAATAAGTAATCCGCTTTCGTAGCTTAACTATCAATAGTTTTTAGTATTCCAAAAAATTATCTTTCTAATATCCGAAAAAAAATATAAACATTTCATAACATTTTAAGACTGTGGCTTAACTAAAAACTGGTACAATGATTTTTTACTATGTCTAATGATAAATGACCTCTCCGTAAATATTATCACTTCCATCCACGTTCAACATCTCAAGGGAAAATGTGAGCGGAAAATGTTAACAGTTCTGCGGCCAAAACCTCACATGGAGAATATTAAAATGTTCTATTAAAACAACCCTAAAGAGGTAACAGTCTCATAATATAATTCATAAACAAGACTTAATTAATATAGAAATGAAATAAAACAAATTAACAACAAAATATACAGCATTAATTATATTTAAAATTGTAACGTGACATGAATTCTCTGAGTATGCTATAAATTTAGATATATTTGATATTAATAGTTCATCGAGTGACTATGGACGTTGAATTTTAAAAAGCGCGTGCCTGTACTGTATAAAATAAAATATTGAAGTGATTTAAATATTTGCTACGAACAGAGCTCAGAACAATGAACATGGACGGCATAAAATATATTTATGATCATTGATTTAAGCGATATTGTGTCGAAATATAAAACAACACTTTACATTAAATAGCCCTTTAAAATCGCTGTTTTTCCGGTTAAAATAACGTTAATTGTGTTTTTTATTTACGACACGCAGAACTTTACGTATTAAATTCATAGATGAAATCACTTTATAACAGAAAATATTGTTAATTTGTGACGATGAATGGGAAAGCTGTTGTAGAAGTGGTAAACACGACTTCTACAGGAAAATAGGCGAGTGCTAGCATCTGTTAAGTGTTACATCAGACAGCGCATTAGCAAGATTGAAACTTGTAAAAGCAAAGAAGCGACTACTTTCACTCCTGACGTATTCTATACGACGATAGAGAATAAGAAAGTCGCGCACAATTTCAACGGTTTACAAATACTATACTAACTGTACAAACAACACAAATAAAATGCGGTAATCGCCTGAGCAATTTTTCCTGGAGCAATATGGTTCCGCGCAGCACGTTTAAACAATATCTCTGGGTATATTTTTTATCAGGAACCCATTTTGTTAGAAAATTGCTTTGTAACAAGCATATGTGATTTTCAGAAACCTAATTAATTCCCTCTTTGTTTTTATTTTGAAGGAACTGTCACTTTCCCACGTGAACTCCAAGGCTGTATTGTTTATTAAAATACTAATTAGCTCACAGCACGTTTAATACGACATTTTTAAGCGTTTAACAGTATTTTTAGAACTAGAAGAGAATAGTTTTAAAAAGCTATGCAATATACTTACCAATAATAAGCCGAAGAAGGCTAGCGGCAAGCAAGCCTAGGTCTGGAGAGTTAGCCATCAGTCACATTCCCGAGCAAAACACTACGTATACCGGCCATCACACACCACACAGTAGACACACTTAGCACTAATTATTTCTTTTTATTCGACATTGATAAACGATTCACAAGCACTTTGGGCATTGAACTTCAGTTAAATTAAGCTTAAATACAAGGTCAACAACGGTTTTAAATAGCACGAGTTTAGTACTTCGACGATTTATATATTAAGAACGTGAAATAAAAAAATAAGGCCGGCAGCAAAACGGCACAAAGTCAAAAATGATGTATAATGCTCAGGCCTTTTGGTTGGCAACGCGTCTTCTAGATCAAATGATCTTATAGGTGTCCATGGAATACAGGAATCGCTTGATATAATAATAATTGTCTATCAGCAGCAGTAATCACGTACTATTTAGGTGAGCCTGCCAGTTCTCTATTACATAAAACCTTCCGAACAATATATAACAGCCCTTTTTAGATAATACAAGTTACAGGTTAATATCGAACAAAATATCGTATAAAGCCGGCCGCGGTGACGGTGTATCCACTAGGAAACACCAGGGAACATGCACAATAACTCACGTGAAATTGGAGTAACTTTTTTAATTTACACTTCGCAATAAATGCAAGCTTCGCTTCATGATTTATTCGAGATAATGTACATATTATTGGAGTTATTTTTACTTAACTTGCAACCACTAACGTTTCTGTTATATTACGAGTATAATGTAACATGTACTACGAAATATACTTTCTACGTAAGATAAAGAAGTCGGTGAGTTGAAAAACAAATGGCAGTGGTATAAAATAAGAACGACTAAAAGTCAGGTCAGCTTTTAAACGGTATCTTAGATGTTAATCGTGACTTGTAGCTATTTTTATCAAAAAAATATCTTCAAGCTTAACTTTTGCATAATATTTACGCTAGGACAATAACTATATAAATTCTCTTTGTACAGCGTAGCATTACAGATTATATCTTATTTTTTTAAATAGCAATGAAGGTTATTTGCGCTTATTTAGTTTTTCACTTAATTGTTAACGTGAACATTAGGCGCTTTCATAAGAAAGTTACAGTCGTGATATTTAAGCCACAAAAAAGGTTACGGCTAAAGTTATACCCAGTTCAGTATTTTATTTTTAAGAAACAGAGGCTGCACTTCCAGTGACCCAGTTATCGGTTAGTTAAAATGCAAATTTTATCTTTTGTTTTCATAGACAAATCGACAACACACAAGTACTCTCGGCATCTCACTTTATAAAGCACAAATAGCCAACTACATCGTATTTATTAAATTATACACTGTTTAAGCCATTACTTAAATGCAAATACCACATAAATGTGTATGAAAATTTATAATAAAACAACTACTGTTTAGTTTAGTATAGTATAAAACCATTCATTAAAGTAAATGCTTCGAATACAATTCCGGCCATTTTAATGTTTCATAATGCTATTGTAACAAAGAGAGTAAGTTTTTAAACCATTTTAAAAGAGCGACGGCCAAAGTAAAAGATTCAATTAACATAATGTATTGTGGGGATGTTTTAATTTGCGGCTGCTTGCTTTGAAATGCATAAGGATTCAAAGTTTCTAAATTGAATTCTTTTAAAACTGGACGTTTCATTACAAAGATAGAGCTGCATTTATCTTCAATTTTCATGAGCATATACCAATATGCATTATTGTGAAAGTATGCTGAATACTTTGAGAGGTTATGAGACACCGAGCTTTTAAATCATATTAGTAGGAAAGAGTTTTATTCAAGCACTTGGAGACTTATTGAATAGACCCCTTAAATCAATTCTTTTCACATCTGTACGAATCCGTGAATAGTAATATATTCTGAAAGTTCGTGAACAAAATATAAATAAGGTTGGGTCGTCTGAAGTGGCGTAGCATGAAAAACCCTTCAACTAAGCGGAGACCTCGCGACGCCAAACTAGCGGTACAAGCACTTTTGATTTCACCCTAACCCACACAAACCCCTCGGTATTTTTATAGTGCAGCCATTCTGGAAAATATCTTTTTATGCAAGCTTTTTAAATTTACACTATAGTAGAACAAATCTAAAACAGAAAGCCTTTTATAATATAAACTGCCCTAGAAACGTATAAAACAAGTTCTGGCGCGGAGGAGAAAATCTATTAGGGTAATCTTGTTACAGAACATACCGTTCAGGCGTCGCGGTCGGTTGCGACGATCTTTTGAAATAAATGTCAGAGAATTAAGTATAAGTGCGGATAATAAGGTAGAATAAATCACCATTTAAAGAGTGTTTCAACAGGCGTTTCACAGCGTGATTTGTGGTAAACCCTTGGGGTTGTCCTCGGAGTGGGACGCCGTTACTGTTTAACGGGATTTATACGAGTTGATAAAATATTAAACGATACTATAACTTTTTCAATTGGTTATATTGTACATAATTTATAGATATTACAATTTACTTTATATTTGTTCATATAATCCCGAAATAATAAACAATTTCATTTTAATATGATTCTCTGTTAAACATTATTTACCATGTAAGTGTATATGATAAATATATATTATATAAATTATTGTGTAATTATATAATATGAATGAATATATTTCGTAAAAGAAACTAATGACAACTCTCTGGGTATAAATTTATCTGCTTTTAGAGATATGATATTTTTTAAAACGTGAATCACTACAATCCATATACTAGGTATGTTGGGTAGATATTTATCACACGGAAACTGCAATAAAGCCTCGGTGATAGCAAACGGCACCAAGAACAGCAAACATATATCTGGCATTTTTCAGCTCTTTGTAAAAAAAAATGTATACACATGGACGCAACATAAAGTATTAAAATGGCTTTTCAATTTCGCGAAATTTAAAAGTGCATCGATATCACACATATATTTTAAATAAAATACCATGTTATAGACATGTCATCATTTAATCTTATTTTCATATATGTATAATGTAAGTCTAAAGCCATGTTTCACCGAGGTTTTGACAAGGAACAACCTAAAATCAAAAAGTTGTTCTTATGAATATCGATTTTAAAAGAAGCTTTTAGTCTAAGTAAGTGTATTTCATTTTGTGTTTATATAAACCGCCTTGAGATGTTTACGAAATTCTAAAAGTTACCCGAATTTTAACAAACAATATTCTTGCAAGTATTCTTTTATATTCGAACACGGCACAACATATTATTTTACCAATTTCCTTAAGAATGGAAGATAAAAAATAACAATAGGGTTCGTAGTTAATAATTTATATTCGAAGCAAAATTTTGTGTACGTACATTACATATTTGTTTCGTTGAAAAATAGTCTAGTCTTGATATTTTTCCTTATGCAAGTAAAAGACAAAATTATATTAAATTATCAGAGGAATAGCATCCCTCATTCATTAAGTTCTAAAACGCTAAGCCCAAGGGGCCGGAGATTGGAATTAATTACAATGCCAAGAACCCTGTCATTCATTAAAAGAAATTATTATTTAGATAAGCACTGAGAAGAGTGGATGCAAGTAGGAAAGGTTTTGCCTAGTAGAAGGATAATCAAGGCTGCATAACATTATATATATATAAAAAAATATTTAAAGGGAATGTCTTAAGTTATTTTTAAATAATATATATTTAATAGATATAATAATAATTAATAATGTAATTCAGTATAACTCATATTGTTTCTCATATGTAAAGCTATTTTGAAGATCAACATGATGATAGTTTTTTAAAATATGCGAGGGCCTAGTATTTTGAATTTTCTCTGAAATATTAAAAATTTCAATGGCAATTTCTGACTTCAATTGACTAAGGTATTTCTTTTACAAGTTTTATGTTTATTCTTAGCTAAAAACCTAATATTTTCTAATATTCAGTTTTGGTAATTAGTTACATTTTCAATACTAATTTATTTCCAACTCATATTTATAATGGTATTACATTTACAGACCGTATATTTCTATAAGTCGCCGATTACGAGACTGAAAGATGAGCTTACGTATAGAGGTGCGCATTAATTTCTTGAATAACTTGCTTCATTAAATAAGAAGCTTCATAGTACTATTTAAAATATATTCAAAGGTGCCAAAGAGGAATTCTGCGTAAAAATCTCCGCTCTTGTCGACCTAGTTAGGTGATGGTTTTTGCAGAATTACCTCGATGCTTTAAAGTTTATATTTTGAAATAAAATTTAATGAGGACAGAACATAACCTACTTATTTAAAACTGTCCTTAAAACGAGGACTTGTATTTTATAAATATCTACCTAATAACATTTTCTAATACATTCTATCTAGATCGCTTCATTTGAAATGTTTTAAGAACAACCTTCGCTCTGTTTACTAGAACAAAGAAACTTCCAGGTACGGCACATGCATCCGCATACTAATTAAAGTTGCTTGTCTTATCTTCACAGATATGAGAAAATAAAAAATCTTAGAATATGGAAAGCAGAATTGTCTAGCGAGTAATAATAGCTCGCTAGGGTAAGGGATCAAAGTTAAGATATTTGACTGACAATTTTTTATATTTCAAGACATCAAAAATTTTGTAAGTTTAGCCGGGTTTGAAGCACTATTTTATGTATACAAATTTTACAACTATTCAAGTAGTTTACGAAATGAAATTATAAAAAATGTTTCGAACAAATAAAGACAACAAAGGATGGTAAGTTTTTTCAAGAAAACTGTCCAGGCGAGGTTTTTTTGCCGTCTCACTGAAGCACCGCGCGCCGTAGAATCTGAGTAACTTTTGCAAAATCTGACCTTAATCGCGTGCACAATCTTGGATAGAGTACCGAAATTAGGTACTTAAACCATAATTGATTTAACCTAAATTTTGGCACGGATCCATTATTGAAATTAAAGTCATTAATAAATCATTAAATATCATGGGGGTTACTGAAGTATGATTAGTGTTCTTGACAGTTTATTAATTGTGTATACATACTATGCCTACATACTCGCATTAACTTTGGCCACGTTTAGCCCAAGCTTGATTAAACCAACCACATTATTCTGTATTATAACGGGATATTTCGCCGTTGATTTCACCTATTGTTTCCACAATGTTGTTTAATTTCGTGTTAATTAAAATAACTGCCTTAAATCTATTACCATAATTCGTAAATATGAGAAGACGATACATGTATAACAATAAGTTTTTGATCACAAAAATAGTGATAATAGAAATAGAAATAGATGATTAATGATAATGTTAGGTACATTTAAACATGACAAGCAAAGGCGGATTGAAGAAGGGTCAACCAAATGAAGTGAATCACAACATCCTGGAATCGAGAATTGAAAGGTTACGGTCCCGTTTAGGATCTAATATAATTTACTGCAAACCCTTTCAATGTTTCAATCAGGAAGTTGCTTTGATCTCCCGTGGCTGCTTGAAACCTTCCTTTAACAATTAATTTATGTACATAATACCATAAACTTGCAGTATTTATAAGGAGTTTAGTAAACAATAAATGTTAGTTTTAAGCTTAATCCGCGTTAACATGACAGATCTGTTGCTGAGTTCTCGATTATTTTGAAAAGGGTAGTTAACTTTCTCGGAAGTAATGGTGACAGGTGTCAAATCTTATAAAATAAAATAAAGCTAGCCGTATTTTCAAGTGTCATGGCGTCGTATAAATTTACTGGTCACCAAGAGGAAAATCAAAGTGAAAATTATCATCTTTTGTTGAACGCGCAAAACATTTAACTTTTCAGATATAATCGTCCATATTTGGAATTCACGAGAGGAGGCAATAAATTTTCCATTGACGAAGAGACGAAGAATTGAACAAAAACGGCTCTTGTTAGATTCAGAGTCTAACAATGGATAATTTATCGTGGTCGGCTCAAGCACGCCATTTTGCGTAAAAGAACTGGTGGCACACTATTTTCACGATTGGTTGGATTTCATTCCTCATTGGTACGTGCAAATAGCTATTGAATGGATACCCGATTAATGTTGGTAAGTTATTCGCATATCCTCTGATTCATGTCGAGTCGTCGTACATTATATTATTGACTGAACACTGTTTATGAAGTAGAAGTAGGTTTTGTTAGTAATAGGCACATTAAGTTTTGTTTAACACATGTTTTTATACGATAGGAAGTCAAACGAGTGGACATTTCACCGAAGCAATTTCTGGCCTTCATGGACACTTCCAAGACCAGTAGATCTCGAAGACGCATTACCAACCTTTAAGCCTTGACCGTATTACGTCATTTGTGATTTTTAGCGAATCTCTACACATGAAATAATGTTTACAAGTATTTTCTAATACAAACTTGATATGGAGTCCACAATGTCTTTTCGCGTAGTGAGAGCCTCACGACATTACTACTTTATTTTTTCGCGTACTGATAATAATTATTAGGACACATCTAATAGTTGAAACAGTATGTTTCTATAATTTATTTATATATGACCATTCATTTACCTAACTATTGGTTTGTTACATTGAAAGTGCGTTTAGGACCACTTAGATTTGATAGGAAGGGGTGTAAAACCTATTCCGTGTAAGGTAAAATCGCTTAGCAGATATTTCATATTTATTTACTCCTTAAAGAGTTGCAAATCTATTTCAATAAAAACAAATTTCATTTGTCATTTAATAGAGCTTAATATACAATTTTACATTGAAAGCAATGTTTTCCGCCGTTTATGTTATTACTTATAACACAACAAAGCAATGTACAAGATATATGAAAAATTATTTTCGCGTTTATTTCATGTTTTACTTGCAGTTAATTTTACATAGTATCTAATGTATACTTTTTTAATATGTTATACTTTGTATAGTATAAATGCATTTATATTTTAAGCTATTTAAATTCATTCATTAAATAAAATGATATGGCCATAAGGGTAGCAACGCGTTTTTAAGACTAGGTCTAGGAGGTGTCCATGATCGACAGGTATTGCTCATCACCATGTAAACTGGATGCCCGTTTGTCTTCTTATGGTATAAAAAATAAATATTAATTAACATATACATACCTACTTATCTAGTCAACTATTCCAGAAATTTTTAGGACTATCTGTAAGTGCTTGTTATACTAAGATATGTGTTAATTAATTTATAACTCTCGCATAATATTATATTAATATCGCTCAACTATGATAGGAACTTCAAGTGGGTCAAGTTATAGCATGCAAAATGCAACCGAGTATCCTAAAAATGCTTTAAACACGATATTTTGCTTCAACCATGAGTTGTGGCTGTCTTATCGCGATTCACAAGAGAAATAGTTTTATATTTCGGTACATACAACTTGCGACATCGTCTTTCTGATGCATAAAGCCGATTTTATATCTTGAAATTGTATTTCAGTATAATTTAATAGCAAGCATTTTAAAAATTTGTAGCGATAACAGTATAAGTTAATTCGTGGCTACGAGAAAACCATTTAAAATATAATCATATTACTTGAATAAACCCTTTTATAATCTTGAGACTGGGATGGGTAAAAAACGACTGTAAAGTTCATTAATTTAAATTACCTAAGCTTTTCTTAATAATCAAAAGGAAATTATTATATAAAACAGTGACGCAGACAACATTTCTTTCATAAATATATAACTGGGAAGATTTATTAAACTGGTCATAAACCGGGCCTTCTACATCTCTATAGATTAAAAAAAATTATTTTAAAAGACGCAAGATATCATTATTATGAGAATCCAATAATTTATACTACTATATAAAATTGAAGGTCTGTTTAATGTTCAAAATAATAACTATTTTCTTAATGTTTATCATTATTTATAGATATGATAATTTATAGTTTAAGTAATTAACAAAAATACTATTAATAAAATTGTAGTCTGTCTTTGCCTGTGTCAATGCGTTTCTGATTCGGCTCCGGAACAACTGAATTGAATTCCCTTAAAATATTGTCGGTCCACTTTAGTGACAACTATTTGATATTGTGAGATTTTTTGACTCTAATAAACTTATACAAAAAGTTAAAGTGGGTGAAACTGCAAGCTTCTCAATTATGAATCATTAGTAGATAAATACTTAATGAAAATCGAAACATCTCACAAACGATCTTCAAAGATTCGCTAGTTGTTTAGGCATCGCAGGTAATTCAACAACAAATCCCAGGCTAAATCATACAAAAATCAATACGTTTCGACAGAGGAAGGGTTAAAAATGTCTTAATGTAAAGAACTTAAGAAGAAATACAAAACGTTGTCCAGCACTTTACTTCTGACTTAGTATCAAACAAAATATTTGCATAGCCAAAGCCAGCTGTAAAGGAAACTTAGTTCATTATGTACTACGGTCCAATTAATGATAAATTATTAAATATTTATAGCCAATCCAGATAATTCAGGGTTCAGAAGGCTAGAGCTGGCATTCGCATAATTATTTCAATTAACGTTAATGAAACAATTACTTATAGATCTCGCAATATGGACCGCATAGTAAATTAAAATTACGGTTGAAACAATTGCGTTCTCAACAAAATAAACATGCTAATACTGACAGCGGGAAGGTGCCTACTATTAAAGGATATTTCAGGATACAATGTTTAACAATTGAGTTTGTCAGAGTAAATTATGAATTAGTACGCTAAGTTCCACAATTGTATACATGTAAAACAGATAGCAAGGATGTATAATTGGTTATATGTTAAACGTTATCGTATTAAACGTAGTTGTTATTAGTAATGACAATTTTAAAAATAAAATTCATTTATTCTTAAATTCAAGTCTTCTGCAAGTTCGTATATTAATATATATATACGGATTATAACTACAGCAAGACTGGGACTAGTAAATAAAGGGGACACTATATAAATAATGACATTGATATAAAATGGAAAGAGGAAGTTTTACATAATTTTACGCTAGAGTTAGTCGGACGCGCCAAGATTTCTAAGGATGAGACGCTGCGTTCAATTCTGCTCGCTATAATTCTACGATAAAAGAGATTGAACTTACGCCATTTGTAAGCACACCCTATTCCACAGCGCATTTCAGACATGAGTAGGCTCGTCAGATATAAAAATTAAATTCGGTTACTTTCGAAAACGCTAACTTTCATGTTTACAGCGTGTCAGGTTATGAATACATTATCTTGATCTCTTTATAATTTACTTCCAGGAGAGTTATTTGGTATTTTCTATTCCGAAAGTGAGTCGCGGTTCATATTATATATTTTGCAAGAATTTTACGTGAAAACAATCTTAAAATTAATGCTTTTTATACCATTTGCAGGCAAACAATTATAGATTTCACCTTGTGGGAAGCAATTTCTGTTGCCCAGACAGCTAAAAGAGCAGATCTAAGAGACGCCGTTGTCAACCTTACGGTTTTAGACCTTTAGACCTAAATTTTAAAGATGTTTGCGTTAAACTGTCTTATTTTATATA
>JAOSYY010024485.1:0-39453 GCA_025727935.1 Hebomoia glaucippe
CAGTATGTTGATAAATAATACCATTTATTTAAATGTTCTTGTAGAACAACTGTTGCCTCTACTGGAACTGTAAATGAAATACGGTTTAATTATTAAAAATATTTTTTATTTTTATGTCACTTTCTGCATTGGATAATGCGCAATGCCATAGGTACGCTAAGTATGTTTGTTATTTTTTTAATAAAGTAAGAACTTACAAGTATGAATAGTAGGCATGGCGTTGGAGAAATATAGGAATAGTAGAAAAAAGAAAAGGCAGGATGTGTTTGATACTGTTCTATCGCCATCTTGGCCTGCTCCTTGATACAGTGCACCCATTAATAGAGCTACGATAAAATGAGTTACCACTCGAATCTGCAACAAAACTGTTTGGTAATTAACTATCACTGGATACTATAGTCGGACCAAAAATACAATTTAGTTTAGGGTTTGATCTTGGCTAAGAATCAGTCGTGTCCTTTACTTGGGAATTTTCATTTTCTCGCATAAGCTTTTATACAACTAATTTCACATTGTGTAACATTTCGACAGCTTTAGACTATGTGCTTTAAGACCGTATTTTTTAATATTTCTATCTAGGCTGCGATTTTTTTAAATAGGGCTCTAAATATTGTTTTAAAAGTGGCGAAGTTTTTACAATCCAAAATTTTAATAGCAAGGAGTTTATATTTTATTTTTCCCCTTTATTCGTTATAGCCATTAAATAATTCTGAGTTTTTTTGAGGAGCTTTTATTTAAACTTATTGAAATAACATGGATAACATTTAAATACCTGTGTTAAATGTACATCGCGAAGTGCCCCAATGTAACCTCGCCATAATAATGCTCGCATCTGTTTTCCAAACCCTGCTGTGTAACCTTTCATCTCATACGACGAATTTGTACTTAACAAGGCTTCTGCTTCTGATGAGGCATCTGAAAATATATATTAGGTGCATAAGCAACATATAAATAAAATTTAAGTAGAGGTTTTAACCATAAAAGTATCTAGTATGTTTCTAAATGCACACAATATATATACTGTACACGACAGAAACATATTCTAAGTATATGTATATACAGATAAATAATATTGAAGTGTTTGTTTGCGATATTTAAATAACCGTTTTTTACTTAATGTACATAATATGCACGATACATAAAACAAAATAACATTTTTACAATTTCTGTCTGTCTCTATATTTGCACCGGCTAATCTCTGAAACGACTGGACAGGTTTCAACAGGTTTTTCACAAACTAATATGTCATAAACAGTACCTTAGTCTTTACTTTTATTTTTGAAATCTTATTTATTTTGATTAGTATAAATAATAATAAAATAAGTAAGTGTTCCACGTAGACAATGTTGTCGGCACAGGTAGTTTATAATGTATGGTCTGTCAGTTTGTTTACTTCGGTTAATCTTGGAGTTGGTTGGAATTATTTTGATGGAACTTTCACTGCCAAATAACTGATTTCTGGCGCGAAACAGCGGCTACTATTATTACGTCATCATTACCGAAATTATTATAAATAAATAAAATCACTGTTGGTAAAAACTTGGTATATTGCTATCGTACATAAATTAAACGCGCGTGTAACTGCGGGGCACCGCTAGTCATAAAACATGTTTCTAATAGATTATTTACAATGTAACCACATTCACGATCTGTGTCGTACAATGTTACCTTTTCCGTTTTTATGCTGCATATTTCCATCAGCGATTTTCTTCATTTCCATCGCATAATTTTTCGCATCAGTCTCCAAGTCTGTTAAATTACCATTTTCTTCGCCACTTGCTATTTCTAAAACTGAAGTAAAAAGTGTAAAATAAATTCTTAGTATCGAAACAACTTCAAAATATATGAAGTTTGAATAAACTTAATAAAATAACAACATATTTATAGCTTACGAAAATCTGCCATATTGTAATATTGTGGGCATACGAAGCCGGATCTTTTTAAAATTTCTGGCAAATCTGTTATGGCTCCTGCGTAAATTGTCCTTCCACCTGCTAGGAGTATTACGTCATCAGCGGAGGTGAAGAGCTTTGAAGAAGGTTGATGTATAACGCAAGCAACTGTTCGACCGCTATTTGCAAGGGAACGCAATGCTTGTGATACCGACATAGACGACACTGAGTCAAGACCACTGAAAGACAGTTAAGAATAAGTAAATAAAAAAGAACTTACACCTCAATCCGATTAAAATTGTAATCAATGTAAATTATTCTTGTTTCGTTCTTTATCTAGGTGCTAAATTCATTATAAGTATTTGAGATTTTGTACTTTATCACACACCTGGTGGGTTCATCCAATAACATGACGTGTGGATCAGTTAGTAGTTCACAAGCTATAGTCAAACGCTTGCGCTCACCTCCGGACAGTTTGCCAGATCTTGTACCGAGAATTTCGTTTATTCCTAATTGTTTTGAGACAGATTCAATCTGAAGGAATAACGAACATATAGTGGTAAGGGTTTTTAGTAATTTGTGACCATCACACCGTAAACAATCAAAAGAATTTTATATCCACTTATAAGACTGGATTACATTTTACAAATTATTTTTGTCTTTATTTTAATTTATTGTCTCAAATTAACAAAAAAGGTAAACTGTAAGATGTTAAAACTATAATTCTTTATATATTGTATTGATTATTTGATATTATAATTATATATATACCATTGAATCAAATACTGAAATTTCATTAAAGTTTTATTGTGTTTATTTCATTATTAATATACTATTATTGTTAATAATACGTATTTTTAAAAGATCCAACCCTAGAGATGATGCATAAAAATATTCTTGTCAAAACTGATATAACTATATATATATAATAAGAATAATATTTTTATATTAGACAGTTGAAAACAATTTAATCCACTTTTTGACTTCAATAATTTGACTTTTTCACCTTATTAATTAAGTATATCAAATTTTAACATTTATCAATACTAACGTTATAAATATGGAGAGTTTGTTTGTTTGTTTGAACGCGCTAAACTCAGTTACCGCTGGTCTGATTTGAAAAATTATTTCAGTGTTGGATAGTAAATTTATCGAGGAAGGGGAAAATTATGGATCTTTACTAAAAGTCCAATAATGTAGCCCGAGGTGTAAAAATCGAAATGATCGCGAGCGAAGCCGCTAGCAGAAACTAGTTTCCTCATAAAATGAAATTAGTTTAAAACTATTGTTATGGTTTAAAACACGGTTCAGTTGCAAGATTCCAAATTATAGTGTGATTGATCTTGTATGTTTAAGTAGCAAAACAAGTAGGCTTGTCAAATTGTTATTCTATTTATAATTTTGATATTTAAGCAAATCTCACGTACAGATCGCGGCTTGAGTCACGTTTTGGTATACATTCAAGAGTTTATTGTAGTACTTACGATGTTATTGTGTTCTCGTCGCGAGGCTTTAGGTAATTTTAAACTTGCTGCGAATAAAAGAGTTTCTCTGGCAGTGAGTGTGTCTATAAGGGTAGCGTGCTGTGGTACTAACACTACGTCACTTCCTGCCTTAAATATAGAACCAGTTACACCCGTTCGTCTGAAATACAAAAAATATACCTATGTATTGCAAAAATTACGTCTTACATCCTGATAGTATCATGATAATATTTCCAAATTATGAAATTACAGTATCGACAACCAAACTATAAATAAGTTTAATTTCGTTTCGAAAAGTAAGCGTAAAAATTGAGTTCCAAAATTTTATCACATATTGTTTTGTAGCGTAAACGTGGCAAAAATACTTTAAAGTCGTACTTTAAGTTACCTGCGGACCGGAATTTAAGGAAAAATTTATATATATTTGGACTTATTACTTTAATGTTTCATAATAAAATGTTTTTTTTTAGTCTCGTTGAGACAATTAGATTGTAAAATGGTTTTTGGTAACTGGTTTTACCGTACGAGATGATTTAATATAACAGTTTTTATTGAAGATGTTAAGAGACCTCAAAATGAATATGATGTGAATGATACACTTGACAGACATCTCAATTGTGCGAACGCAAGTTCAAGATTTCAAAAATGAATCGGTTCAAATACAAAATAGCATGCAAATAAGTTATCAAGATGTTATCATGTTTCCAAGATTGGAATCGGATTTCTTTTCATCTTTTTTCTTGTCATGGTTTCAAACCAGTTATTTTTAAAATCTGTATTTTTTCTATATTACAAGGGATACGTTGTAATTTTACTAGTACTTTAGCCCTTGAATGTTTAAATTTTAGTAACCGTATATTAACAACTACCTTTTGACCGGTTCCTCGCTCGCATTCACGTTTATTTCGCCAAGAACTTCTACTTGTCTATCGTATTATTTTTAGGTAAATTAATGCAATGTTCAGATAAGGGGTATCTACTGATTTATTATATGTTTATAGGTCTAAGACAAAATATCTTAAAACTTTTAATCCACGTGAATATCGTTGCTGTCTGGCACGTTTCAAGTCCTAGTGAATCCTCGAGAAAACCTTATATTTTCTTGTTGTTTGAATCAATAAGTCATTAACTATTTCTTATATATAGAATGGCGATATTTATGACAGCTAAAAAGGCTGAACTTATACATACAATTATTTTTAGCTCTTGTGTGACCTTTGACTGCTTTAATAGTGTTTTCAGTAATTAAGTTATATATAAGAGGGCGTATAGCAAACGTCAATCATACATGTAATAAAGCAATAGGAATCAAATCAATTACGATTTTAAACAAAAAATTCGGAAATTATAATATGCAGGTCGTGAACAAAAGTTAGTCCCATAATAGACTGTACAGTTTTTATACTTACTTTCTACCCGCTAATATTTTGATGAGAGACGTTTTGCCAGCTCCTGATGGGCCGAGGATGAATGTCAATCTTCCTGGTCTAATGGCGCCGCATGCTCCGTTTAGAATTGTTTGTTTTTTATCTTGCATTCCATTTCTTCTAAACCATGATCTGCCTTGGAAAAATAAATGTATGATTAAGTATTACATAAAGTTAAAAATTATAAATCCTGCGATTAAAATGTAACTTAACCTTTCTTTCCCTTTTATAGGTAAAATCAGTGTTTTTTGTTTTAAAAAACATTTTGGCAAGACGATTAAAGGCCAGCCACCTGTCCGACGTCAAACTTCATTGGGACAATTGGAGATAGGGATTTTTAAATATATTGGTCGGGAACTTTATTATAAAAGGATTATGGGGTAATAGTATTCGAGGAGGTCAGGACCGCTCACCCGTGTCTGCTAATAGACAACTAGGCAAGCCAGGAAGATCCTCTGATCTACCTTATATTAAAATAATATACTCTATGCAAATCTCCTCGAAGGTGAGCAAAAACTAGTAATATTAGTAATAGGTATTAGTGATATGATTGTTTGTAAAAAATCGCATATTAATGCAACATTTAGCGAGTCTCGTTTAACACAAAACATGTTAAATTTAAAACGAAAACCTTGACCTCTAACTATGTGAGTAACGAATTAATAGTGTTCATACAAATCCGGAAAACTATTCAACATATATTTCATTAGGTAGTCCCTAACATATTGTATAATAACCGTATATTATATACATTTAAGTGCAATTATAGTGTTTTTGTAATTAACTTTTCAAACTAACAGTTTCTTCTGAATACATATGAAAATGTAAACGGTACTTATAATAATAATAATAATAATAATAATGCTCTATTGATTTCTCTTTCCAAGACACAGAATTAAGGTCCTTTTTATGCGATAGAAAACAAGCATACAGTTCACTTAAGCTAAGCGATTCCTGTCACCTATATGTGCCACTTTAAGATCATTAGGTCTAGAAGAGGCGTTGCCAACCACAAGACCTTAGCGATTTTTATCTCATTTCGCATTTTTAGGACGTTGTGCTGCCAGTGCCGGCCTTACTAATTTTTATTTCGAGTACTCGGATATATATATATATATATATATATATATATATATATATTTATCTGATTGTATGTCTGTTTGATTCTCTTTAATTTCTGAAACAGCTAAAACGATTCTGATGTGACTTTGTATTATATTTCTTCATCATCATAATCATGATTGCCAAAAACTGTATATATCGCAAAGTATCGCTAAAAGTTTTGTCGGGATTTAAAATACATATATACAATTTGTATATAAGCAGGACCTTCCTTCTTATACCTTAATAACAATGCTATTCTTACTAAAATTCGAGAACGGCTAGACTTATTTAGCTAATTTGACATTGTTAAGATGTATTCGTAAAAGTCCAAAAAAGTGTTTAAAAGGTGAGACAACATAAAAAATTTTAAAGTAAAAACAACAATTTTATATTATAAAACAATAAACAAACTATACCCTATCAATCAGGCTGCGTTCTATTAATTTTGTATTATTTCTAAAATTAATAAATTGGAAATACTGTAATAAAATCTTATATATAAACTAGATGCCCCAGTAAACATCATTTTGCATCATATATATGTAAGATGTATGTTTTTTTTGATGCTGTATCATAAAAAAGTAAAAAAAAATTAGAGGAGGGAGACATTGAGGGGGATGAAAAATAGACGTAGTCCGATTCTCAGACGTACTGAATGTGCATATAAAATTTCATAAAAATCGGTCGAGCGGTTTTGGAGGAGTCTAATTCCAAACACCGTGACACGAGAATTTTATATAATAAATATAAAATTGTTGTATATACAAATATACGATATTTCCCTTTCTACAAGCTTCACCACCTCTTGCGTAGTATTGGTACCACTCATTTAGTATTGTTTGTGGATACTGCTTTTGTTCACATATTAATTAAGGTTTTGGTTTTTGCTACTAATTTTTTGTTATTGAACACACAATATTTCATTCTGTAGCAGTACGAAGTGCGCCGTGTTAGCTAGTGTTTAAAATAATGATTTTCACAGCTTTAACAGCATTCATAACTACACTATTGTAATATGTAATACATTAGTGTCAAGGTATTACTAGCAATCAATGCCGGGTCCATCTCAATGGATATAAATGCATAAGATAAGTACGCAAATACTTATTATTAACTTGTAGTTATTTTTAATTTTATCGCAAAAATACATTTATTGACATATTTATAAAATCCGTTTTATATAATACATAGGTATGTATTACTAAATTATTGTATGCATCAACTAGGGGTGCGACGGGGTTTCAAACGTGTTGAGTTTATTTATAAAACAACATTTGTTGTCAAAAGAAATGGCACAGATTTGCCATGAAAACTGACTGATAGTTTCATGAGTTTTTGTGATTTTGTACGGAAGCTTAATTGGTTTTCTTAAAAACTTGGTTTTCGTTTTGGAGTGTGGTAAATTGTGTTTCTGTTATAAGTACCGACCGTATAGGTTTTGCTATGTATTTAAAAAAAATATATTTTATTGTTCTGACAAACAGAAACTTTTATTTTATTAATCAGTATAGATAGAGATAATCACATTGGGATCATTTTTGTTCGACAATGGCAGCTTATCATAGTAAAAATGTAACTGGTCCATGTCTGTACTTTGAAGAAAGACTATTATTGGGATTGAGATTTTTTTTTATTGGAGGACTTTATTAACGTAATAGAACCCAAACAATATTTTTTAGAATTTTTGTCCGTTCTGTGTCTAAGTTCGCGCTAATCTCGGAAATGACTTAACCGATTTTATTTATTGTATATTTAGTAGGGATGAGAACAGATTTTAAAGTATTTGTTATCCTCAGGTCACTTCCATTTTCTTATCACGATATGAGTGTTGATACAAATATATTATGAACAAATTATCCAAATAATTTATTATTGACTTTAAGATTATGTTATGACTTTATTATATATGTCAGATAAAGCAACCGCGACGCCTGCGTACCGGGTTCTGGTCAGAAGGCAAGTTGCGTTTTCAAATTATTGATTATTAAAACACTAGTAATTCGAACTTTGATATGGTGGGAGGAAATACGAGTACTAATATGTATATTACAAGTTCCGTCAGGGTCACTGTTCCTCGATCGAAAAGTCGTGAAGTGCGACTTAACTTCAGTCTACATAAATTTCCTAATAATGTAAATAAAAATATAATATTGTCGGTGATATATAAGGTCTTAAGGTTCTTGATCTCCTGGTTTTCGAGTTGTCCATTGACAATAGGAATCGCTTGTCAACAAGTGAACTGTATGGTCGTTTGCTTTCCTATGCGATAATAGTAATAATAAGAATAACTGAACCATATATCAAACAATTATATAACATCGAATACAGTGAATTCCGCAACTGATATACTTATACTAGGGTTATAGAGATAACATTGGTAATAATTATATTGCGTAACAAAGGTTCAAAGTGTATTTTTACAAAAAAAATTGTAACTGTTTGTTAAGTCTAACGTATTATAATATATATTTATTCACTATCTATATAATATGAAAATAAAAAACAGAAGTGTCCATTTGTAATGTAGAAAATTGAGTATTTTTTCAAATTAAGCATAAAAGTTTTGTGATAGGTATCTACATACAAATTTTATAAATTCATATTCCTACCATTTATGTTTATGTTTATTGATTCGTCACGTTCTGTATAATACATTTTTGACATGTTTAAAAATTAAAGTCTGGTCAAACAAAGATAAATAATAATGATAAAAGCTGAAGTGATAAAGGTCAAGTTATTATCTATTCATTTATTTAGTAGGTATCAATTTAGAGTCCAATATAGGTACAAAAAACATGTTTTATAAAGTACCAATATTATCAGATGTTAGAAACTAGAACCAAGACTTGTAAAATTTAAATGTCAGTATATAGCATTAAAATAACAGCTGTTGTCTTAATACATCTATTTCTATATGTAGCAAAAGCACAATCAAATTTTTCAGTGTTAGTATGTTTATTTCGACTTATCTCCGAAACGGCGGGACATGTAGCTCGTAACAGATTTTTTACAAAACAAAACAGGCTTACGTACAGTCGACAAATATTTTCATGTTTCGATGGTCAGTTTTACTGTAAAATTTAGGTGCAATTAAATTAGCAAATCATTTCATAAATTCATATATTTAAAAGTATATAGAGTTATCAAAGTGGTTAAGGAAAGGGACCTTATGTTATAAATCAACTTTCAAAAGACATTTGGAGATTTAATTTAGTTCGCTCCTAGTCATTGGCAAAGCACTTTCATTTTTAAATCCTTATACCCGACCAGAAAACTTATTATAGTAATTATTTGTTGTATTTGAATGTTTATAAGTATTGGCCATATTGCTTTTTTATAAAATTAATTGAAGGTTTTAAGATACTTGAACATTAACAGAACGTTTAAGTTATTCTTAATGGTATATTTTGGAGAACCTATTGACGTGTTCCAAATTATCAATGCCAAGAAGGTGAAGAACAGGCAACACGACATTAAGATACATTATTTAATAATCTATAGATATAATAAAATTTAAACGTTTGTTTGATGTAACGTTAACATTTATAAATGCATATTTTAAATGTATATGTATACAGTGCTGATACCAGAAATACAATTTATAATTTTTCTGGCTGTATGTCTGTTTGTTTCGGCTAGTCTCAGAAAGGATTGGACTATTTCGAGGGCACTTCCACTGGGAAATAAGTGATGTTATAACGTGTAATATAAGTTATATCAACTTTATCATCTTTATTATATTACACACAAAAACAACGTAGGCGAAACAGAGAGGCAACGGTAACTCTTTTAAAAATATTTGAAACGAAACCGGATTATCATCAACGACCAGAAAACTTTTTAATATCGAATTTAGTAAGATCCAAATTGTGTCTTATCAAAGGTTTTTTGATATGTACTTATATAGTACCTTAAAAGCTAGAAATGATTTTTGTTTATTTATTAAAAGAAATCTTATATAACATTTTAAAATTAAATTCTTATATCGAATTCTAATTTGTTAAGTGAATTTTTACAAAAAATATACATGGTGTACCCATAAATATTTTTTGAGGGCGTGTAAATGATAAGTGTTCTGTGTCAATCAAAACAATTCCTTATCACGTCCTTGGGATTTAAATAAAAAATAAGTGCTTAATACAATCATTGAATTGAAATCGCTGTAAATTAATTATGTAAATAAATAATTTCTGGGTTCTATTAGTATAGTTCTATCGCCAAATTGTGAATCAATAACAAAGTTATTCCTTCATATCAAATTTGCGTAGTTTTTAAGTGTTAAGCTTATATCATTACTCTCTAAAGTCGCGATAAATAAACGGAAACATTATCATTATGTCGATTTTAATGTATGTAAGTAGTATTCGTTAAGGAAATAGAATTTGAAATGTATTTGTTTGACATTAAATAATAAATTCAAGTATGGCATCGTTCGATGTTTATTGAATAAAGAAAACATTGGAATGACATGGTGTTAAATCGTTGTCTAAGTGACTAAATTGTATCTTTTTACATTAACATACTTTCTAAAATTATGTATATTTGATTTAAATTATTTTATATAAATAATTATAGGTTCGTAATTTACGAACAACACTTTTAGTTCGTTGAATACGAAATATGTAAATAAATGTATTTTTATATTAAACAATCCGTTGTATTGTAACCTCATTCGCAGCAAGTGCAGTGTAAACAACTTTCACTATATCAATAAGAAAAGACAGATATAATATTAAATTAATTTTACTGTATTAATAAAAATATTAATTACTTACTTATAATTTTGTACGTCAGATCCGTAAAAACTGTTACATTTGTTCTTTTGTATTCTGCACTTATTTCACCGATTTCTATATCCATTATAGAAATATCAAAAGCTAGAACGCACGAGTATAGCGGCGCGTACAGGCGAGTAACAAAATGAATGTAAGCGCGCTTTAGGCCTTCTACCGCTTACTACTATAATAACGTGGAGAAGAACTCAAATTTGCGTTTATGTATGTAAAGTGACAGCACAATTTTAGCACGTCATAACTGCGCCTGCGACGCCGAGTGCGATTCGCAATTTAGCAATGAGCTAAATCGCATTGTTTGTCAAAGATTTTTGAGGTAAAGCTGCAATGTTATTCTCTTAACATGTGCAATGTTAATTTTTCACATAAAATAATAATAGATCAGTAATATAATTAAGTAAGTTTCACATCTTTATATGTGATAACAAATTCTAGGCAAGTCGTTCGTTTGTAACAACATAATTTCTCTTTTATACAGAATAGATACGTTATATATTGATATAAATTTATCATTTTAAATACAACTCTAATAGGCAATTTGGGTTAAATGCTCTGCACTACTGCAATCATGTTTAAGATAACAATTAAAGCTGTATTATTATTTTACTGTAAAATTACTATCTATAAATAATCAAGAAGGTTTTATTAAAGATTTTAATTCAATAATTTGAAAATGGAACTATACAATTGAATGAAATGAAGAATTATTAAAATTCATAACGTGATATTAAGTCTCGTGACGTGTTTTCTCGATAGACTTTTATGGGGGTGAGAAAAGTGTGATGTGTATATAATATATATTAAAATGACTGTCTGTTTATATTTTATTTAAATTTTATCTTTATACTCTTGTAATTTTTTAAGTATGCGTTGTATTAATAGTGCAGCTTTAAACTTTTTGTGGACATTTAAGTTTCTATTTTGTATTTGATTTATTGAATTTAGTTTAAAGCACTTAAACTTTTTGATTTCAACATTAAATTTACCTAGGTACGAATTCCTGTTTTTTGGTTAATCTATATTCACTTTGTATAATTCATTGATGTCATGATTTTTTATACAATGCATTATTTCGTTTTATACTGTACTGTTACTACTTAATATTCTTACTGCATCTTCTGTGTATGATCTGACGTAATAGTTAGAGTTACAAACACAATAAATGAAACTGGACAACATGAGATTTATTGATTATGGAATTCCAGTAGATACATGCTCACCAACATAAAAAAGAACCATTTAACTCAACACCTACTTGGGGTTTATCACTCAAGTGCAATCTAGAGTCAGGGCCTGATAGCGACAACAACACATTTTTGATTATTTACATTGCAGTTGTGTAATCTATAATTAACATTGATGTGTCCGTTTGTAACATCAAGATAACAGTTATTTTTTACAGGTTAGAAATTTATAAATATTTATGTCTGTTTCTTTGTTGTGGCTAAACTACAAAACGCAACGATTTGAAAGACTTACCCTTGCACCTAGTTAGGAAGTGTAACATAGTTTTAATTCATTTTATATTTATGTCATATACAATCAACTATATGTATTATTGCCATAAATTCACCAAAAATAAATTTTAAACCGAATATGTTCTTCTTGATTATATATTTTTTCTCGAGATCCATTTAATTGCCTTTTGTTATTTTTTTAATCTTATAAAATAAATTACCATGTATATAAATTTATGGCGGACACCTTATAACATACGGTCATTAACCCCATATGATTAATTAACAATATGTATTTAGTATTAACTTGTCAGTTTTAGGACATATAAAAGCAAAGGAAATTATCGCTAGCTAATTATTCGTCTGAAGTTGCTATATTCCAATGTAATAAAAATATAATGTTATATGTTGTTTTTGTTGTAAGTCGAGTCCGTAAAATAATAATTATATATTTTTACATAATTTTTTTTCTAGATTCTTTTATTCTATTATTGCGTTCCTAACATACATCCTAGATAATATATCAACATTATAAAGCTGAAGAAACTTTTGCTTGAACGCGCTAATCTCAGCAACCTCTGATCCGATTTAAAAATTGTTTCAGTGTTGGATAGTACCATTATCGAGGAAGGTTATATGCTATATTGTTATTTTTTTTAATTAGAGATCCTTACTAAAAGTCCAATAATGTAACCAAAGATCTAAACATCGTATTGGACGCCAACGAAACCGCTGGCAGAAGATAGTCTTAGACAATTTTATTAAAGTATTTGAGACCTAGTTAATAATCAAAAGAAATGTATTGACTTTGTTTTAAACTTTGATTAAGAAATAACACTTCACCTAAGGAATAAATACAATATGAACACATATTTATGTTCAAACATCAAACAATTATTTTAAAAGTCTATCAAATTTGCATGCAAAGTATTTTGACAATCAAGCAAACTCAGTTCTTTGCTGTTTAACTATGTTCTGCGAAATCAGTTCAAAATGCAGTACGTCAATGCAAAGGTGAGTTTGTGTGTTTGTTTTAATTTCCGCTTGAAATAACTGATTTGATTTAAATAAATCCATGTACAGAAATGCATACATGGAAAGCTGGAAAGTATAACAAGCCTTATTTAAACGGACGAAATTGTCAGGCGAAGCCAGTTACTATAGAAAATGTGCGAATTAGTCTTTTTCTTTAGATGGACTATGTTTTTCTAATCACTTCTAATGTTGTGCTGGTGTGCCCATCGTTCTTGAAATGGTCTCCACAAAAACAAATGATCGATCCCTAAAGGTGGACCACGGTGGGTCTCATACAAGTAGATAATTCGAAATTTTAACTGTCGTAACGACTTGTACGTTCTTTTACTGATCTCAATTACAGTCAGGTGTCAGAGACACATTTTAAGTAAATGGATTTTCAAAAAAATACAACTCTAAATAAGCAAGTACCTAAAGCAAGAAATTCGATAAAAATTAAGGTCACCTCTACTTAAGATTAAAAACTTGTTACCTATCCCACAAATGAAATAAAACTTATCGATAATATTAATACGCTACTTACCACTGAATGATATTTTAATCTCACAAGTGACGTCAGTAAATGCAATATATTGTCCATCTTCATGGCTTATTTCGTCTCTGCCTCTTTCTAAGTCCATTTTCAGACACTGGCGCAGAGCACTAGCGGAAACGTTAATACATTACATTCATCAAGAAGATGCGCAGAATTGAATGATTATACTTCCACTAAGAATGTACTTTATTCCTACACGTTAAAGATTGAATGAGAATAGTTTCTATGTAGATATCAGACCAATGATATGCTTAATAAATCAATTACTAATTACATTTTGATAATATGATAATAAACATTACAACGATTTATCAACTTGTACTCGTAATAATAAAACATTGGATATATTGTTATTAAGGTGAAAAGAATTGGTTTTAAGCTTAGCATTATCTATGTAAATAGATCTTGAAATTTTTCTTTAAGGATCAAATAAACGCATTATGGAATAATATTATTTCAATTTAATTCACCTTAGACAAATTTACTTTCGACTAGGAGTGCTTCGCGGGTTCACCCTCGTTCATTTTATTTATACAGATTGTAAAAAGTAAAATGTTCTTTTTTTTGGAGATTAGTAGAATTAGACAGACTGTTGGACAAATATCTATAAGTAGATTTCCCGTTATATATGCGTGTATAGACATAAAATAGTATTTTAATATTATAATCGGAAATCAATTTTATTTATTTCTATTGCTAAAAGGAACGCATTTACTTCATCTGTGTACATAGCCTATTATCATAATTATTTGATGAATTCATTTAATTTAATGCTTAAATTGACGTCAATAAGCTAGACATTAATAAATTATTATATGAATTAAAATTTAATTCATATATTAATGTATTCTTTGTAACATTTTTATCTGGATTTAGAAAATGTATTATTATTCGATTTGTATTTCCAACTGAGAACATATTGTCGATTATTATAAACTAATGATGCTCTACGCTTTCACTCGCTTTGATTTTAAGTTTACCCGAAGAAGATAGCAGTGTTTTGCGATTATTTGATTGAGAACATGCGAACATAAAAGCAATTAACCAGACAGACAAAAGTGTTAGAATTATGATTAATTGTATATACTTTTATATAAAAACAAAAGAAAAAGAAAACAGTTATTCTGTTATTATAATCACACACTTCCATTGTATGTATTTGTTTAGATTCGAACTCAAATGACAAATTTCAAAAAAATATATAATGTCTAAATGACTCATAAGTTTTTAAAAATGTTGCAGAATTTTAGTTTTTATTACCAGGAAACAGCAGCAAATAAATCAAATAATATGCACTTTAAATTAGTCAGATTACTTTTTTTAACTAGGTACTTTTCGAAATATGAATTCCAAATTAACGATGGGAACTGAGTGACTATAAAGACCAAAATATTATCTTGCCAAAAACAATATAGAATATAATTATTTAACTACTAATTTATTATTTACTTAAATGTATTGCTTTTCATTTTCTTATTCCTATTCTCAGAGTTATAATGTTGATTTTCAAGTACCGCTTGCAGTTCTAAGAATTTTACAAAAATTTTATCACCTGCAAAAGTTCGTATGATCTGATGCATTAAAACGCTGGATAGTATTATAAAATCATGCCAAACTGTCATTTTTGTGTACTCATATCTCAAACGTCTTTTAGTAAAATGCTTATTATGCAGTGTGTATTGGTAGTACACATATAATAGAGTTGGGATGAAGGCTGGTAAACGGAACGACAACTTACTGGTGGTGAACGGAACTTTTAATAAATTATAAATTTTGTCCAGGTCAGACACCACAAATCACCACCATTGTACCACAGGAACATGGTAGTACTGTTCATTGATGGAAAGGTCGTAATTTAGCTAAAGCCTTAAGGTTGGCAATGGGTCTTCTAGATCGCCTGGCCTTTAAGATATTGTTGTTGCTAGGTGGAGCTGTTAATGTCTATGCAGGACACAGCCGCCATTTTGCTTGTCAAGGCGGAGAACTCTCAAGGAGGTTAAGGAAATAAGAGTATAGGAAGTAATATATAAACATGTTTCTTATAATTTTTATTTACAAGTAACATAAATTGTCTATAAAATGAGTACATATAAAACAACACCCAAATATTGAGCAAAGTGTGAGGACAGTTTTTATTTTAAATTTGACATGCGCACTTTTCATCTCTTGTAATTAATGTACAATCAATTATAGTCAAATATTAAAATCATATAATTTATTCCTTAATATATAATTATGTATTACATACAATATTTGTAATAGATACTAGCTTTCACTCGTTATTGCGCTTGCGCTAGTGTTGAATTTGTTAACCAAATCCGTTTGTGGTTTCTTATTTTTAGTTATTGGTACTTCATATAAACTTCTATTATTGTTTTATATATCTAAAAACCTAATTCAATGTGATAAGCGATTTAGCACCTTACGAATGAAAGTAGGTATAGAAAACAAACTCACTTTTATTTATTTTAGTCAGGGTCAGTATTTATATCAGTGTACATGGTTTTGAAATTTACATCCAGATAAAATACAAAATATACGAGCTGCATTTAAATGACAGTTAATATAATATTTTGTGTGAGGACAACTTTAACATCTAATATATTAAAATAATTTATATATCATCTCATAGACTTCTACAAGACTCGTATTTATATAAATGGAATGTGAATTAGTTCTATCATAGTTTAACATATTTGAAACCAAATATGAAGTCCCTGATTAATAATAAAAAATGGTGCCGAGACAACATAAAGTCATTTCTATATTTTATCAAATTGTTGTATTATAAAAAATAAAACATATTATAGTATAGCATGCCAGTAACTAAACAGTGTCGTCTTAAATATTGCATTGTGATAAATTAATATTTATTCCATTCTTATTCACGTAATTGAACGTCACGTTTAATCATAAAATGATACCAAGTTATTTCGTTATACATCATATTTATGCATAGTTAAAACTTTTCAATAATTTTGTTGTCACTTGTATAAAAATGTTTTTAAAGTACTATCTGCTTGTATATATTATAAACTGGATTTATATACACTATCCTACTTTATAAACATAAATTTACAATTTACGTAACATGTATAGAATTGTCCAACAATTAATAATAATATACTCATTCGTATTATAAATGTAATTTTCTCTTATTATTCGTGCGTTATTCAAAATAGTATATATCTAGCTTCTTAAAAAAGGCCGTTCAGTATAAGCTTCCAAAATACACAACACTCAGAACACAAACATATTTTGATTCAATTAAATTTACATATCTAATATCTGCTTATTTTTTAATGCCCGCCTCATTTTTACAAGTCTTTAGCAGATTCCTCGTTAATTGGTCTAGGATAATATGAGAAATTTTACTATGGTTTTTTTATTTTATAATTACGTAATCACCATTTAAGTTTTAAACGGATTTTTAAAACTATATAGGTGATAGCTATGATTACTCCAGAAATTCCAGCTAACGCTGCAACAACGGTTGAAAAGGATTCATGTAGCATTCCGTAGTCTTTTAAAAATTGACTGGGTCTTGTATAATGACAGTAGATATCTGTGCATACAAGTTTTGGGCGGTTCATTCCAAAAACTGATATCACCAGCCCCACGAGACCATGTTTCAGAAAGGATATTTGGAATAGCCATTGAACAAAAGATGGCGCATCACTGTATCTCAAGAAAAATCCGGAGAATATCGTGAACGGTGTTATCATAAATGGCCCAAATATAACTGCATTCTGAAATATAAACATAGTATTGCTTATAATCGCATTTTCTTTGTTGCTTGCTTACATTAAAATAAAAGCTGCATTATTTATATAAGATGCTTCCCACATCCTTGCAATTGACATAACTTTGAAAACTGTGTGTTTGATGAGTGAGAAATGAGAACCCTATAGTAAGCATACCGCTGAATTAATTTTCATAATAAATTGATTAGAATATTAATAATTCTTATTCAGCATAGGATTTCTTTATTCTTATTTTGCATTTCGATAGGACCTTTGCCTCACGTTAGGCAGTACCCTTTTGCCTGTATGGAGGTCACACCAGTCATGTGAACTTTTCAAGTATAGTAAGGCCAGCAAAAGATTATAAAAAATGTACAAAATTGACTTGCTTAAGTAACCAAGCGACTTTGAATATTTAATATCTCTAGCCTTACTTACAGCGTCAATACCACTAATCAGCGTGTTTTGAATGTTCAATGATTTTCAATTGTTTACCTCGTTTCGTTGGTCATTATGTACTAAAAATGGGGTATAGTATTATTACCAATAAGTTCTTACCTTAATAGTAAAGAGAGAGCCATTGAAGAGTCCAATACAAACAGACACATAGGAGATCAACACAAGAGTGGTGCTGTACGTCATAAAGCGTAGTATTTCTAATGGTTGGCCAGTCATTAGGTATGTAATGAAACAAAATGTTAGTGTACTAGCGGTCTGCATGGGAAGCATTGACACCAAAGTTGACGCATAATACGATCCTGTGTTGTACCAGCGATTGAAATGTTCTCGGCGTACTATCGGCACTTGCTCTGGAACTATAAAATGTATATGGTGATATGCCCTACGGTTTTAAATTTTATCTATACACTAACGATAGCACGCGGTTTCACTCGTCTTGATTTTATATTTGACGTTCTTAGTACTTGTCTACGGTTGTTTTGATATTACGAGCAGACACTTAAGTTTATTAATAAATGTGGATATGGATTATTTTTAGTGTCAAAACAAAGTTAATTAATTTAAAACCAGTAACACTAACTTAGGGATTTTGATAGGGTTTTACGAGTTTGGGCGTAACCATCATTATTTTTCTAATTTTATAAAATATTGTGTTTCAATAAATCAATTAATAACATATAAATAGTTCTAGTTTTCCTCAACCATATCTGATTTTATTTATAAAAATAACAAGGACAAACCATGTTTGACGAGTTCATGCTTCCGTTTAGTAACAATAATAAATTTATAAATAGTTATAAGCATTAGAACTACCTGTCTTTCGATATCAAAAGAGATAAACGAATTATTAGAAAAATCTATGTGTTACGATTACTCCTTTATGAACAGTCAGACAGTATTTATTTCAACACTAATGTACGGTAGCGATTAGTTTGAGGGAATAAATAGGATTAAAATAAGAGCGTCAAGGAGTGTGTAGTGTCAATTAGATAGATCGAGACATGTAATTATACGAGATGTGGTATGAAGGATTAGATTTAAAAAAGGATGCTTGAATGGTTTGGTCAAATAAGAAGAATCAATGAAAATAGGATAAACAAGGCGAGTATGTAACGTAAAGTCAGAGGTAGTAACCTTAAACGGATGTAGCAAAATCAAATCCTGGACTACTTTAGGAAAGACCATCTCGGACTGTACCCTTCTTTGCCTTATTCATATACTTTGTCATTTGTTCAGGATCTATGTATAGGTTTGTGAGAATTGTCGTGATTATTAAATATACTTACATCGTACAGTAGTACTACTGAATGCAGTGAACATCAAAAACATGAGACTATAGTAGAGGAAATTGTAATTGTCTCTGACATACTTTGCGTCCTCACCGACCCTGAAGAAGAGTATACCAACAAATAGCGCCATCCCAAGGTGGATACCCAAATTCATTACAGTAAATGATGGATCACGCCATATTAACTAAAAGTTTAAACATTTCGCACTTTCATTCTAATACAATTACTTAACGATAATATGTTAGGCTAAAATATCGGTATTCAAGAAAGCGAATCGTAATTTAAAAAACTATAATATGTGTTTTAGTTTTGTTATTGTGCGTCACATATTCAAACAAAATATGTTTTTACAGATTTATTTCATAACTTCATTTATACAAGTATTAATGAAATAAGCTTTAGCTTGAAGTTTCGAAATTATTAAAAATATATAAAGTATCAAAACTTTTAGTCGAGAAAAAATATTTAGTGTAGAGCAAATTCGTCCATTAACTATTGAATATTCTAAAGATCAGTAATGTTTTACAATTTAGAATCACATTAATATAAAGTGCAACCGTAGTTTCTGGCAATGATATAATTAAATTTATTTTACTGTTTATCGTAAATGTAAATGTTTGTATGTTATTCAAATGAATGGATTTGGCTGAACTATGATACACAAATAGTTTATTAGCTGGTAACATACGATAGGTTTTATTACAGAAAGATTGGCAATTCTAATGTTAGCGCGGTCGGAGTCGCGGTTTATAGCTAGTTTCTAAAACAAATAGATACTCACCAATAAAGCTCTTCTAGTTAGTATAGAAAATTGATTTAAAGAAGTCGTGGGATATGTACTTTTTAATGCTAATAATATTTTGTTCGTAGGGTCTTCTTTGGGTGGAGGTAATGCAGTTAAACATACATCTTCATTTCTAATTTTATAATCTGGAACCACATAAAGTGCGAGGTCTCAAAATATAGTAAATCAACAGGAGCGGTGTAGACATATCTTGTAGAAACTATTTTAGAAGTCTCAATATCAGCTACCAAAAAAACAATTTTTTATTATACATAAGTAGGTCATTACTGTCCCTTGCTATTATAGGGAGCAGTCTATAATAAAAAAAAATGTAACTGGTGCACGTCTGTCCTTGCAGATATTTGAGAACATCTATTTTATTACCGTAATAGAACCCGAAACAATAATATTTTGAATTTTGGTCTATCTGTTTTTTCGCGTTTTAATATATTTTCTTTTAGTTTTTTATATAAATTATAATACAGTAAAAAAATCACGATAAAAAATTATAAAGAAGTGTATTACAAAATCGAAATTAACGCCAGCAAAGCTGCTGGCATAAGCTAGTAACTACAATATTTAAACCTTGATAAGCTTGAATTGAGATTTTTTAAGATAAGCACTGATACATTGCTAATAATAAATGCAAACCAATGCAGTTTATTAACTTTATGATATATTTTAAAGTGCATTGAACTGAAGTTTATACATATTTATTTTTTAACGATAAGAATCGGTCTTAAACAAACGTTTTTGCTGAAAATGTTAAAATAAGAACTTGAACTACTTACCTATACTTAATAACTTAGATTCAGTCTCTTCAAATATAACATTTATATATTGATCATCTTTGCCATTTAGAGAGTGACGCTCTAGATCTTCTTCGTGGTCATTGCATACTTCTATAACTGAAAATTTAAAACAATAATAGTTGATTCAAAGGACTTAGAATTAAAAACTACATCGCACCTATTTTATTAATTGCATATCTGGCATATTACATTAAAGAGTCCTCAATAAATAGGTAATATATTTTGATATTCGACCTTCTTGTCTCATTTTACCTTGGAACTAATAATGTAATTTTTAGATGTCAATTTAAACAATTTATATGTCGTTATGGTGACAATACAACAATTTAGTGCCTTGAAGTTCGTTTAATCACAGATTAAGACGTAAATGCTTTATTTAAACTATAAACATTTCAAAAGATATTGTTTCATATTATTAGTTTGCATTTGATATTCAGCTATCTAAATAAATAAACAGAACATGACATCGCACCAGAGTATGCATCGCAGTGTCTCGTGTAGTCACTTTTAAAATTTGCTACTTGTCAGTGAAAGTCTCTTCATAATCGGTCCAGCCCTTTCGAAGATTAGACGGAACAGACAGGACTGACAGAAATTGTTAAATTGTTTCTAGTATAGGTACCATATATATTTTTATTATATACTTATAATAAATCACCAGAAATCGAGTGTCTGTATGCTGTTCTCCAAAAGTACTTAACGAATTATCACAAAAAAGTAAATTTTTAATTTGTCAAAAACGATATGATAGTCGACCAAAAGTTGTTGATAAAATCTACATGAAGGCGATGGCAAAAGCTTGTATGGTATAAACAGACATTTCAATTGTATATATGTATACGCAGGTAAATAAAATTTAATTGAATATATATATCTAAATGGAGCTTATATAGTTAAACTTTATTCCATTGGTATTTTCTCATCCATTTCCTTTATCGTGATAGACGTTGCCAATTATGGAAGAGACGTCAATTGTCACATCCTAAATTGGATTTCCTGTACTTTGTAGTCCGAGATCGTATGAATCAAGCGGACTTTAGCTACATTGGTATTTCTTTTTGGGCTACGAGACCTATAAGCATTAATAGCTTAAGTATAGTATATTAAGTGACGACCCACGAAATATTTACTCCCATGCCAATGTATCCAGTTTAAAATTAAGTATTTATTAAGCATTAACCATATACTGAGGTTTCACTTGTGTTGTAATTTTACGTATTACAGCGTCAAAAGAAAACCGCACAAATTCATATATTTACTAGTACAGTTTCAATTGACTTCAAGGGTCTATAATATTAGTTATCTTCCAATAAATAAAAAAAATCAAAATCCATTCAGCCATTTCGAATATTACCCGAAGTAAAAAATAATCAAGTGTGTTTCTGTTATAACTTCTAAGTAATTAATTACCATATGTATATTGCAGCAGGATCTTAGGAAACTACAAAGATATACTTCAATTTTACTTATTAGTATAGATTACGGCAACATTAAATTGCAATATTTTCTACTATATCTTCTGGAACTTGGTGTAAGTACACACTTATCAGATATTTATTGCTATAACCGATAGCGTTGCTTATTTGCAATAGCAGCAGGTCAGTCGCTTAGCTTAATACCCTGTAGGTAGTGTTACTATAGCCATATTATATTAAACCGCGAAAACTAAAAAATATGTCACAATTAAAGCAGAAATCATCCCATTTTACTGTTAAAAACATAGATGCGTCTTTATAAAAATTTGTTCCTCTGAAAACAAATCCTTCACAGCCTATACCGATCTTTCAAGATTAACTTTTTAATGGTTATCAAATTATGTGACGCACAGGAAGTTGCGTCGGTCAGTTAGTCGTATATAAAATTAAACAAGTCTCTCTATTACTTGAAGTAAATGCTTTTCAAGTTGTTTAAGCAACAATTAAAATCTGGTTTCAATCTGTTATTATTAAGATTTGGATTTCGAGTTCATATTTTGTAACAGATAAGTACTACTGCGTACTCGTATTCTTACTTAATTCTTTTATGACACTTGTATAAAAATTGAATTCATGAATATGCATGACTGATTCTTAAACAATTTGTTATTTTTCTAATGTTGTTAGTTTTTTATCTTGCTAGCGAACCCCGCAGTTTCACTCTTGTTAATTTTCAAATCCAAAATTGATGTAGCCAACGCGGAGATTAGATGGCACAAATAAACATACAGATCCAGAAAATTTGAAAATTTGTGATAATATCATTAAACTAAGTTTTGCCCGCGGGGTCGTTTCGCCTTCATGTCGATCTTATGAACCACTTTAGTTATCAATATAATTTTGTTGAATAAATGCATTAAATGGACAGACACGCGGTTCCTACTGATTTAATGTAATATAAAGAACATAAACTTACAGAAATCAACTGGGTTGTGATAATCTGGACAGACAAGATTGATTTCGTTTAAGAAAGGCACTAGGAGTGATACGGTGCCCATATAGCCACAGCGGCCTCCGACTAAAGCATATAACCTGTCCACCATATCAAGCAAAATCGCTGATGGCTGGTGCATTGAGATCACCACAGTTCTACCTTGCCGCGCCAATCCACGTAGTATATAGATTAACTGCTTGGCTATCGATATATCCAAACCACTGTAACGAATTAGATACTAATTATTTTCTGTTAACGTTATAGAGATGTTCTTAGAAAAGCCCAGCATAAAAGTCGTTAAAAGCCTAGTATTACGTATAATATACCTAATATTAAATTGTTTCGTTATCAGTCTATGAGTTTCCGAATAATCGAAATAAAAATAAATAAAGCCGGCAACAGAACGTTACTAAAAATGACAAATGATATAATATGGCTAAGGTTCTAAGGTTGGCAACGCGTCTTCTAGATCTAATGATCTTAAAGGCGTCCATGGGCGACAGGTTTGCCTTCCCGTCGCATGAAAAGTATCTATTTAAAATGAAAATATAATGTTGTATTGCTTTTCTAGTGTACGTAATTATTGGTATATTATATTTTTGTAATCATCAATTTGTTTCTTTATCATTTAATTATAAATTAATGTATGTGCTTATGATATATATATATATATATATATATCTTTTCTTGGGTGAAAGTTGTTGAGAATCGTGACTATTAGCGTTGATAGTTGAGCAAGTGATATTATAGTATTCTGAAAATTTTATTACTCCAACTCTACCTTTAAAATGATTATAGCTTCTTGTTGCAACGACATAATATCTTTTAATACAAAAATGACTGAGAGATTACATGTCGTTGGAAATAAAGTATAACTTAGTCGTGTAATTCCGATTTTTATTAACATATTATAAATATAAAGTATTATTGTTTTATATTAAGATATATAAATATTTGGTTTACTATTTAGCTATACTTAATATTTTCTATATAACAAAAATAATTTTTACTTCTAAAATCTCATGAAAGATTCCCTTCATTTCCAAATCATTATGTGAACTACGTTATGTCACACCTCACCTAATAGGTTCATCTAGAAACATGACAGGTGGGTCATTGACTAGTTCAAGACCTATAGCCAGCCTCTTTTTTTGTCCCCCCGAAAGATTGATCGCTCTCGTATCTCTAGCTGTATTTACACCAAGCGACGTTATTATTTGTTCGACCTGCAATTATACAAAGTGTTAATCGTAACACGTAACTCAACTTGCAATCTGTACTTGATAACTGTCAAAACATGTTATAAAAACAAAATTAACGTCTCATAAAACTAGACCTTAGTTACGTTTAAAAAATCGGGCTTGAGATTAGTTCAGGATGTGACCGGTGGAAGATGTTCTGCGAATTATTCATCAATAGATAAGTCGATACTAATCTGGTCGTATGTATTTACCCTTTGCAGTTTTTGCTGTGAACTGATGTGATTACCAAGCTTGAGTTCGGCGGCGAAATAAAGCGATTCCCATACAGTTAGCATATCTTGAACGCAGTCATCTTGGAGGATGTAACATGAGCGACGCCTAAACAATTTTTCTTTCCTCAAACGACCGTTCACGCAAATCCGCCCACTTGTAGGTTGTCTGAAAATGAAATAAATTTGTCATAATTTCAAAAGAGTGTGGTACAATTCTAAATTGTATAAAATTTTAACAGCTGAACTAATTCAGCAGAATTGCTGTATTGAAATAGATTGGAAGTTGGAAAAAGTAGTCTGCCTTTTATAAGGGTAATATAACTTATAAGAAAGGTGATGGAATTATGAAGTATGGATTGAAGTTTGTATGATTAATTTTTAATTTATCGAGTTCATTACGTATATATATATATATTTAATGTAAATATATGTCCTTTTTTGTAAGTAATAAAATTCTATTAGAAGTTTTGAAAAATGGTACCTTGAGGCGATAAGATAAGGTATTAATATAACAATTGTTATTATCACTATATATGAAGATACATATTATTTACATAGTCTACGATAATCAACAGATTTTTCGATAATTTGAAAGAGATATTATGAATCATAAATATTGAGATAAGAAATTTCTTCCACCTTAGAAAGCGAAATATTCTTCACTATTATTATGTAAAACTTTCAATACTTTTTCCAATTAAAATGTGTTATTATATTCTTGCAATTATTTACTTATTAGATGGCAAAATCTCTGGTTATGTCATAAATACGTTTGCCGAAAAGCGCGAATAATATTGGACAATAAATTTTTATAATTGATCGTGTAGAAGTGCAAAATCTATATATGTATATAAATAAAATTTGTGTGTCCGTATAATATCAAAGTAACAGTTTTTTTCTCATTGCAACTGAAAGTAGATAAGGCATTTGATTGAAATACAATTTATAAAACGTTCGTCTACCTATTTGTTCTAACTAGCCTCGGGAAAATCTTGATAAATTTTGATGAGATTTTTACTGGTAGGTAACCGATGTTACGGTGCATAACGTATCCTAATTTACGTCATTGGGTAAATCCACGGAGCACAACTAGTTTTTAAATTTTAGAACGTAACGAACGTACGTATAGGTAGACGAAGGAAATTCCATTATACGTATATCTATGAAATATACAATTTGCAATACGTAATAATATTATGTCGTCACTTTAAATTGAAAGGAAACGCCTGAGGTCGGTAAATGAATGCTTCCTTGAGTTTTGTACTTGACTGTACCACCTAAATAATGCAAATATAATAGATTGATTTAGTATATTTAAGGTTTTCTTTTTTTGATTTACACTAAGTAAATTTTAGTATTGTTGCAGTTGTCGTACATTTTTTATTCAATAGTATTGTAGAGGGACATAGACCTAATTGGTACATATATATCACGCCTTTTTTCCGTAGGGATAGCTACAGGCTCTCCACTTGCTGCGATCCTGACAAAGTCCTTTCGCTTCTTCTACTCCCATTAATGCTTTCATACACACTCGTCGATTAAATATTTTCTCGATGTGACCTTTTCTTAAGACAAAAACACGTCAAAACAAAACTCGTCCTCAAATCGTCCGTCTAGGTCGAGCACCCCTGACTACCCTCCATACTCGCTTTATATATCTCCTTTATCATCCCTAATTAAATTAATTGAACCGAAATAAATCTAACTAAAGCGTATTCAGAAATAGTTTATTAAACATTTGATAAACTATTATTTTATGATGGAAATTAAAGTTTATGAATAATAATAATTTTTAGTCTACATGAAGTAATCTACTTATCCCAGGTTGTTAATTATTCGTAAATAATATCTTATCAAATCTAAACATTTATTTAGATTAATAAACACGATTGTTAGTTACTACCTGTATATATGATATATATTATTCACGAAAGTATTTGTGACACTGAACAGTTGTATGGGTCAGGTGGCGCCACAACAATTAAATAAAATAAAAAAGGACGTGTTGGAAATTTTGTTTTATTCTTAAAAAGTTGCCAGTTATTTAATTTTCAACAGAACAAGGGCATTCCACGTCGTAATCAAGCGTAACAATGAGGATATAAACAAGGCTAGGTTGGCGTTAGAACAATATATATTATACATATTATTTGTACGCCTATTTCATTGTAGTTAAGTGTATGTTGTATGTAGTGCAATTTATTTTGGTATAATTATATTCGTTGAAAGGTAAGTGTCGAATTTTTGTCCAGTTTTTAGAACTTTCTGTCTCTTCAAAGGTTTCTCTGAATGTGGCTTTTATTATCTATTGTATTTGTTATTTGTATGGAATTGATGTAAGGCTTATTAGCTCATAGACAACCTTTTCTATGACAGTCATCGATGGATGAAACTGCAATAATTCATTTCTTGATATCGTTCTTGATATTTTTTTTTTAGAAATTTGCATTTATGGACTGACCAGTACGAACGGATCGTTACCTAAGCTCTATGCCGTGATTACCTAATGCAATCAAAATAAAGTGTAGAAAATCGATACCCCACTCTCAATTAAATGAAATGAAAGTGTCTTGTTAAGTACCAGTTATTTTTCTAAATACGTTTCATATTTTATCAAATATATAATATATATCTACAATTTATTTGTCTGTCAATTACAGCCAGGACCGATTTTAAAGGAGTTTTCGTTCGTATATAGCCATTATTATAAGGAGTAACTTTTGTAATTCTCATCTTATCCATATAATATAAACGTGGATGAAATAATACATCAGAGATGAGTTAACAGCAAAACTCTTAGATTCGTTTTCTTCCGGTCACAGAATTGTATCTTTAATTTAATTAATTAATGGATGGTACGTTACTAATTAGATCAGTTCCTAAATTTAATCACTAGACAATCTATATTATTAAGATTAACGCGCTTGAAGTCATTTAGAAACAATCGGATAACAGCTTATGTACTATTTTTAACTTGGTACGTCATAAACTATCAAATTAGTAAAGTTTATTATGGATTTGTATTCTAAAAAAAGCGTTTAAAGTTAATAACCCGAAACTTAAATAATTGACCGGAGTTTGTGTAGCATATTATAAGCCATAACAGTATACATAACGAATTGAAATTATCGCAAAAACGATAGGTAATCAGTGGTAAAAAATTAATTGGGTACGTTATTATTCTGTCGAATTGTAAATGCTGTAGCTATATCCGTCAGTGCATAATAAAACTAATTTACTCAATGAACTTTGAACGAGCATATCATTTTAAATATTACTTAACTGTGTGAATAATTAAACACGCTTAGTTTGAACATTGAATTATATCAAACTAACTGTCGCCCGCGGCTTCTAAGCGTGACTAATACTTCAGTTTGTATTTTTAAATTGCTATAACTATATATAAAACTATTATACATATTACATGTATTCATTGAACTCTGTTTGGCATTTCGCCATGAATTTTATATCAGCTCAATATTTCTAATGAAAGCAATTTTATGGACTTAGCATGATGATGGTGACTGTGATGATGATAATATAATGTAGCTTATGCTATATGCCACAAGATCAGCTGGAATAGCAGCCATTTTGGAGATTAGCTAGAACAAACAGACAAACAAATAAAAAATTAGAAATGGTATTTTTGTTAAGTGTGCTCTATTTACGAATATATGCATTAGACAGACTTTTCTAAAGTATTAAGAATTCGCCATAAAAATAATTGAGGTACATAATTGTACAACACGTTTTACTGTCGGCGTAATATTCATCAAACTTGTATTCTAAGACGTATCAAGTTATAATCTTAAATTAAACATTAACAAAATGTCAAGACTTTAAATAAAACACCGGTTTGACAAATCATTTATGTCACGGTAGATATTAGAATTCGAGGTACGACCAATTATTCAACTATCTGACAGAGTTACGTTCATACACTACAGCACTAATTCATATTTAAATATACACAATAATACATGTTAGATGTAATTTGGCGCGCGTTAAACGAAGGTTAGGGTAAATTTACTTTCATTGGTATTTCTTTTAGTAGGAAGTGCCACCGCTGTACGAACATTTACATCACAACGTTGAGTATAAATTCTATTGTCTATCACTAATACTGTTATCTTTATTTCTTGTAGCAATTTAATACAAATTACATATAAAGAAATTTGATTTCAATGCCTTTGTATAATATAAAAATTACAGCTTTTTCTAAATGCATAAAAGCTATAAAAGTATACCTATATGACACTTTTCCCAAAAACATAACCGTTTCAAATTTGTCCTATCTACGAAATTACTCTACTGATTCCGATGGGACTTTCACAGATAGACAATTATTAAGTTGATAGAATTAAATTAGCATTTCATTTAGAATTGAGAATGTTTGCATAAATTAACAAGAAATTATAATCGCCATGTAATAGCAATTTAGGTTTGGAAGTAACCAAACAGGAATATTTTCGAACGATGTCTGGTTTACAAAACGTTCTAATCGATCTAGACATGCTCAGCCAATTTGAACCGTATTTTTTGATTCATAAGTTCTTTTAAGGTTTGGAAACCCTAAATAGTTGAAAAAATTCAATGACTCCATTCACGCTTATGATCACCCTAGTTTGTGTATTGGTTCACGACTGGAATGTAGAATTAAATAAAATACAGGTTTTGGAGAACTTTAAAAGAAAACCACGTTTTAACACCTCGCTCCATCATCAAGGCCTATCTGAGACTGAGTTCTGGTATTCTTATTCAAAGCACAAAAATATACGTATACATTTTCATATATAAATTATATTTATAATTAATTTAAGGTTAATTCAAGTAATAAGATTACATTGTTTATAAGTCATAACAGTGGCTAGTAAAAACGTTTTAATTAGGATTTAAGAAAATAATTGCCTTTAGTTTCGTGATGTCTAAGTGATATTATCATTAAATATTATACTGTAGGTAAGTATGTACTTGAAAATGAGGAAGGTTATTAACAAAGCGTAACGAAACAGATGGAAGGTAAAACCTTTTCGACTCACAATAAAAAAAATTACCACCTGTTGTAAATTAAATGAGGTTATATATCAAAAATGGTTCTAATAGAATATATTTGAGTTGAAGTAATTATTATTATTCTCTCATATATTTTATTTCTTAATTATTTTTCTTATAAAATATATGTAAAAGTTAAATACAAAAATGAAAATAGTATAATAATCCTAATCTTGAAATATTATTATAATTATTATTGTTCAGTTACTATAATATTACTATCATTCAAAAACATTTAGTTGCTACTTGCCGATAACAGACATCAGTCGTTAATTATGCATTGTGTAACATGTCGACTATTTTTGTATAGAGGGCGCTACGTGATCCTTTTAAATTATTGAAGCAATAACGAATATAAAGAGATTACAACTTATTCAATACAATAGTAAAAAATAATATTTACGTGAGCTTAATAGTGAAGCTGTGTATGAATGTTTCATTCTAATTTGATTGTCCGGAAAAATGTTTAAAAATGTCAACGTTGGTAACAGAACTAAATTTGTATTAAGGACAAAGTACATTAAGAGACGAACGAATTTAAAAATTACATTGTATCTATAATGAATGAGATATTATATACGAAGACAATCGATGATAGTTATTTTATACACGCAGTACTTGAGTATAAATGATAAGATAAGGGCTGTCAGATACCAGATCAGCATGAGAAGTTTGTATAGGTGCCACATGACATAACAATTGATAAAACTTCAGCGGTTTACATTATATGATTATGGATCAGGGAATCATGTTTATTATTTTGCTATGATTTTTGTACATGATCTGCGATGATTTGCGAGTAAAACTAGTAAAACACTGAATTATCCTTCGTGGTCGATGACCTTAGACTATGATCACTGAGCTCCAATTATTGCATTATTATTAGACATTGTGATTAGTATACACTTTCATACGTGTATCTATGCGCGAAATATCTCATAATGATCGTAATACCGATCTGTAACACGTCATTACATTAAATAAAATTAGATTACAATACATAAGATATCTGTGAGGTGTCTTAAAGATAATTTTTTACGCAAAAGATATATTAGTGCACTATGCGAACATTAAAATGATATTTTGTCATTTAACATAGTTTATTAATATTAAACAAACAACTATTTTCATTCGTGTAACAATATATGTAGGCTAATTTTTACTATGTGACTATCGTGATTATGAGTATGTTTTATTGCTTCTTTTTTATGTTTTAGATAATGTTATCTATTATAAAATTGTGGTTTTATTACATACCTAGTGAGGTATAAATATTTTTTTATATATTGTGACTCCTATAATATTGGCTTTAAGATATTTCGCACAAATAAATAGTGTTTTCAAAATGAATATTAATATGTATGATGTATATAACAGAATTTATACATCTATGTATTTGCTCAGGCTAAACTTCGAACCGATAAAGCGATTCTGACGGGACGTTTACTGGCAGATAGCTAATATTAAATAAATTATAGACTATTGATTATTCATTGATCATTAAATGTAATTTGACCTCAAAGGAAGTACATTCTCAGCCTAAAATGAATAAATTTTTAAATTACGTTAGTTTAACTACCCATGGGAATAAGGAACGGATTACTAATATTATGTATTTGAAAGTAAGCAATTCGAAATAGTATTGTATTTTTGATGATTGATATCTTACACATCTACGATCTGTGAAAAAGCACGTTAATAAAAAAATATTTTTAGCAGTTTAGATGCTAGAAAGTAAACGATTTATTTATGGCAATAAGTTCACACTGTTAGTGATATAACCTTCTTAGTGCGTGTCAAGTACTTTTTATCAAATATTAATAATGACAACGAATGGAAGTAAGTACTATCGTGAAATATAAACATGTTTTATTGTTACGATAATAATGAAATTTTTATATAAAAAAATGTAATTCAATGAATAAAACAATCATTGAACATTGATATTCAACTATATTTTAATATACTATGTTCTAAATTAATTCCGAAGTTACAAAGGTTGAGATAGATATTGAAAATAAATTTTAGTTACAATTCATGAAATACAACATTGTGTATTATCTTGATCGCATGTTGTTGAAGTATTTATTATAGAATTAAGTAAAATTTATTTCTGGGAATTCCCATTTCCCCTATATGTATATGGTAGGTGTATGATCCAGGGTCAAACAGGTGGTGAAGTCAATTACAAGGCCATTAATTATCCAAATCGTTATTTGATATTTTTCTATACATATGTATAATCTTATAATAAATTAGGTTTGAACATACTTTATTAGTATTCATAAAAGTTAAAATTATTTCATGTCGACTTATTTATTTTATATATAATTCTCTATGTCGGATTTATCTTTTGTTCTGAATAAAAAGGATAAATTATTTGATAATTTATTTCTTATTTACATTGGTATTATGGTAGTTAGAACTGTTAATAATGGAATCATTTAGTGTTCTTTATACTACGTATACTGTATACAGTAATCTAAACAAATAATAAATCAGTAGAAGCCGTGAGTCTGTAAATTGTATGAAGATATTAAAAAGGAATTTGGGCGATTAGAAAAGAATTTTTGAAAAGATCACAACTAAAAATGTTTGTATGTGGCACAAACGCGAAGGAACCGCGGGCAAAATCTAGTCTATATAATTTAACAGTACAAGCGTAAATTTCAGATTTACTATACATTTATTGAGTGATCATTTATAATCCTCAAATTGTTTTAATATAACAAAGTAACGCGTTTACAAATTATATGCGTCACCTAGCTACTAAGATATAAAAAGATCCACTGTTTCAAACACTGTGCCATTGAACTCAGCATGTGCTGATTGTATTATAGAACTGAGCGTGTTATTTTACTCTTGCTTTCGAATACTTTTGAAAATTCACGTTACAATCTATACTTATATACTAAAGCTTAACATTTTTTTTGGTTCAACGCTCTGATCTCTAGAACTACTTATTCGAAGTGAAAAATACTCGGTGTTGGTTAGGCCAGGTATTGAAAATTTGTATTTAAATTAAAATTAAAATTTACCAAAATATAAATGAATGTAAACATATAAATGAATCTGTTTCTCATATCACAATATCAGTTTTTTACTCACAAGTTTGTACAAAAAATGTTGTGTTGAACTTTAAGTATAAAATATATAAAGATTTTCTTACATAAGTTTATTATAAGTAGGTACTGTATGAATCTAATTGTATTGTGTATGAAGAATTCCCCATTGTACTCACGTCTTTAGCTCGGTTTTGAAACTGAACTGACTGCGTCATGGGATTTTTAAAAAATAATATTCCTACATGAGAATCGATCTCCCTAATTTTGAATACACTGTATTATTAAATCATTCCATTATATCGTTTAAAGGGAACAAATTTGGAATTTCGTATAAATTGTATCATATTTTTAAGTATATTTAATCATTTCTATATAATCAAATATTTTTTTATCATACAACTCCTTCCAGGCATCATTCACATTCATTACAACATTGTATTCTTATTTCAAATATCTCTTCGCGGTTAAAAACTACAACAGAACAAAAAAATAAACACTTGAAATTAGCACGTAAAATGGTGCCAATCGAATATCAGCTATGTATTGACAATAATAGCATAATTTTGAAATAGTCCTGGTAGTATTTGGCTATTACTTGAAAAATTAAAACCTGTATAGGACTATTTGTACAATCAATGATGATAATAAAAATGAATAACTGCCAGATGAAGTATCAACAAAATCGATACAACTGTTTTGCCGCTTAATCGGAGCAAACAGAACGACAAAAATTGTTTACATCATGGCGGCAACTTACTGTTTTTGATTTTTTAGTTAAAAGTAACGAACATCTAAATACGCGTAACGAAAAACTTAACAGAAATCGGACACATTACATGTTTAAATTAATTCCACTTAAAGTAGAGCCAGGCCTTGAAGGGCCTAATTGGTATTTATGCGCATTGCATCGTTTTCCTTTGCAGTTTCGATTCTCACCTAATCTGACAGGTTTATATACTGAGTGTATATAATAATTTAAATATTTATACTTCTAGAGATCTCAAGGATTACCTGTGTGGGAAGACATAAAGTAAAGTGTTGCTCTGTGGTAACTTAATAACCCGTAAAAAATTAATGACGAGTCGACATGTCTGTTTTTTAAAGTTAACTAATAATAATGATAATCTCACGTGTATCCTGCCAGGATGTCCAACAAAGTACTCTTCCCTGCGCCTGATTGTCCTATGATCACACTAACTTCGCCCGCATTAAACTGACCACTGACTCCATTCAATATCGTCTTGGTACCTAAAGACAAAAAGCGTATGAACAAATTTTTATTTAATTTTCAGATACCGTTAACAAAAATAGTATCTAGCTGTTTCCATAAAAAGTTGCATTTCGATTTTCAAAAACTCGTCAACAATTGGCTTTTTATTCAAATTGACATACGAGTATTTTTCTTAAATCTAGAATTTTATCGAGAAATAGAATTTTAAATTATTATCGTCTCCATTAACTAACAAACATATTTAGCCTTATAATCCTTATCTTAGTCATTTATTGTAATTTATTATATCTTATAATTAGTAATTATAAAAAACTTTATTTAAGTGTGCATTTGCATTTGACCTTTACACGTCATTTATTAGATGCATCATGCAACTCACTTTTTTGTTGAATTTCGTTGAATTAACTGACTTTTAATTGGACAGACAGTGCCTCCCGATTTCGTTCCCTTTGATATATATTTAAATAAATTTTCTTTTACGCACTTTCACAAAACCTTTCTCAATGAATCATGTTTGTATATGGAAAATTACTGATAGCTACGAACATTTGTATGAAAAAAAAGGATAGGATATTTTTCTTTGCATAAGAATTAAAACTCTTAAACCTCAAGAAATATTTAAAACAAATGCTGCATTGGGCTAGTTGTATCCGAGTTTTTCGCATAGCAATACATTTAGCGATTAATTTTTCCTTATATAGATTCCAATGTAGGTATATAAGTTTTTCATTTACAAGCCACGCAGTTAAGTTGCTCAGAATACATGTCTAATCTTTCACTCTACTACTATTATGACTTTGTGTTGTTTTCTATTTTAGTTTTCTGTATCTTATGTACATACTCGTATTAAACTACGCTTTTAAAATCAGTGGTATTGTTCGCAATCAAAAATTAGTCCACAATATTGTTATATATTAATCAAATAATACTTCTAAATTTTACGAATAAGAATAGCACATACGTGTTATCGGATTGTATTTGTTGAATAGTTAAATATTTTGATTAAAACGCGACCTTAATAAGCAACGCTTCTCATAAGACTTGATAACCTGGTAACAAAATATATTTAAAGAACATATTGTAAACAAGATAGCGATAATCATAAAAATTTCGCATATAAAATAGTGTGAACATTCGAGTATTTTGCAAAAAATCTTTTGGCTTTAATAGAACCTCGTTGACGTCATTGAATCTTCTATTGTATGTATAAAAATGCGAAACTTATTTTTTACTTTTAGGGATAATGTTTAATATTATATAAAACAAATGAAATGTGTTTTAAATATCAAAATAATGAAATAATAAATTGTTAGATTTTAAGAACATACGACGATTTTAAGCTTGTTTGCTGGTCAAGTTCCGGCTTATCTCCGAAATGGCTAATTTTACTGATTTTTCACTGGCAGATAACTAATACTATATAGACTAACTAAAATATTTATGCGTAAGATTAATTTCAGTAAAATTTTAAGGCACCGCTGTTAATTAATATTATGTCAGCTCTAGGTTTGATTATGCAAGGGTATTATAATGTAGCACTTAACTTAACTATTTCCGAAAGTTAAGTTCCAATGATAACTGTCAAGTATTTAATTAATTAGTCCTTTGTTTAGGCCCGTCTATAATAGCATACGTCATATTAGGTAAGTCTAGCCAAAACAGAGGTCCGATTGTACTTAGGATAACAAAATATAAAACGATTTTTATTCACAGGTGAATATAACGAGTTTAAAAAAATAAAAAGCAAAGTGCTAAATGAGATATCATAATATCAAGATAAAAAGCTGTGACGTATATTATAATCAAATAAGAAACACCTGCGTTTGAGAATATTATAATGTCGAACAATGACATTTGATTGAAGTAATGAATTTGGATTTCAATATATTTGTTACAAAATTTACTCAATTATGTAATCCCATTTTTTGGAAAACATACATATAAGTTGGAAATAATTTGCAATGATTAAGATCCATTGGTTTCGGTTCGAGATATGGCTATAATTTTAAATTTTCATACTCTATTACTGAAATATTACTTTTATGGAACTATACTGACTGACGGACTGTTTTTGTTTTTATATATCCTTTTTTCTTTCTCTTGTTGTGGGTACGTGTATGTGCTTATAATAACTCTGTGCAACGTCCTGTTTTGGTGGTTTGACTGGACCTAAGTTAACGTAATGTGTGTGTGTGTAAGAAATAGTTCATATTTACTGGATCAAATTCAATAAATTAAAAAAAAAAGTATTGGGCCGAATATCTTCGCCTGAAGTGTAAGCTTTAAATTTAATATTCTACTAAAGTAACCGCTATAATAATTTTGGCCTAGTGAATAATTGTGCTAAATGAAATAATTATTAATGAATAAGTTATTTTATCTCTTCCGTTTGACATCAGTCAGTCAATTTATTAAAATAGAGAATGCTGTTTTAGCAACTTACGAGTGTATAGCCCATAATATTTTGGTTAAAATTTCCTAGAAACACACACCATAAGTGGTTGGGTGATTTATATCATAATAATTGAAAATGCTAATAAATCCTTTTCCTTCTGCAAATCTTGTCGAATATTGCTAAGATTCTATTATATGTTAATGCCTGTATATCACCATGCAGTAAGTAGAACAGCTCGGCCGTATCTCCTACGAGGAAACATGAATTTGTCAAAAAATGAATTTCTATACTTGTATAAATTGTATTATTGTTGTCTGCAGATGGCAAAAAGCAATGATTATTCAACTATCAAGACTTCGAAAAAAAACCTTTATTTATTACTATAAAACAGATCTATCTTTTACCTTTTAAAGATTATATCAATTTAAACTTTTAATTTACAGGGTAGATTTAGCTATTACTTCAGTCTATAACAAAGCACACCTCTGCTTAATTGAGTCCAGTTGTACTACATAAACCTGTCTCTATCATAATAAATACTGCTCTCGATTCTTACCAGATACTTAATGAACGCAGTTAAGTCTTAGAATTATAGACGTCTTTAAAAGCTTTTTTTACTGCTCCGAATAACATAAAATTAGTACACTACGGTTTTAGCAGGTTCTTGTCGGGCCCATAAATCTTATAAGATATTTCGTAATATTAGATACGTAATAATTAAAAATGTTACTAGATTCAACCAGCTGCTTCACTCGCGTTCATCTCCATTTTTACATTCTTGGACTTTTATTAAAGATCTCTAATTGTTTGAAAATATGATACAGCCTACAGCCTATAGCACTGAAGAATCTTTCAAATCGGACCAGCGGTTCCCGAGATTTGCGCGTTCAAACAAACTCCTCAGCTTTATGATATTAGTATAGATTAGAAATTCTTATACATAAATAGGTACTGCCCAATTAAAATAATGACATTTGTAACCGCTATTCAACTGGTTATGAGCAAACAATTGAGGATATTTCCTAAACGGTCAAATTTTTATAAATATTTCATTGTTTTAACCTTCACCTTAATGTTTTTTATATTACAGTTGGATTTATTATAACAAAACATTACACTAGCGATATGCATTGTTAGTTGTGTTATTTATATTGTTAATTTAAAATAATTTCACACTTTTATATACTAAGTTTGCTCAAATAAAACAAACGATATCCTTTATGTACTTACTACTCTATATAAGATATCTGTATCCTCTACCAGTAAATATTGAATTACCTTCTGTACCACAAACTAATTACATAATGCCTTTGTTTTTATTTTCGTGCTAGTACAATTTTAATTAAGTTTTGAATTGAGAGAATACTAATGTTTTATTATTCCCTAATTGGCCATTATTACTTTGTTTATGTTAAACGTTCACAACAATATCGATTAGATAGTATTGAGACCGAAACAGTATCTTAAATATCTAGTTATTTGTGTATTTGTAAACTATAAGACGTACCTCCAGTTAGAAGATTGTGTCGTACTTTGAATGTTATATCTTGAAAGGTAATATTTACGTCCTCAGTCAGGGACGACGAGGTACTCTGAGATTGGGTATCTATAACCATTTTAGGGAATTCACTATCACTGGTTAACTACACAATAACAAATAGTATGGCTTCCATTGCGCGTTGGCCAACACAAAGGATCGTAACATGTAAACAAAGGAATCGTCGCACAGTGCGTCAGTTACACAACAACCAAACGCGAAAGCGATTGGAGAGGGACTGGCGTTGGCAGCGATTTAACAGACATACCGCGGATGCTTCAACCATCCAGTTATCGGCCGTTCTCCCCACCTAAGACATCAAGTTACGAGCAGCTGATTGTCGTTATCGGAAGCCAGATTGACGAGTTTGTGGGTTACGAAAGTCTAGACGCAGAATAGATAATTTTCTTTGTCATTGCATTAGGAACACAGTGCTACCAAAATACCTGCTGTACACAGTATGCTACGAAGAATGCCGCAGGAATATAATTGCAGTTGAATACCTAATATGTATGTAAAAAAATGTGATAAACATAGTATTTATAGACACAAAATCATGTTACTTATTAAATGTGGTTTTCTTGTTAACGTTTTACATATAATCGTAATAAAAAATTCTGATGCTATTTAGATGCAAATAGAAGAAGATACATTGAGGATAAAAATTGTTTTGTTAATACATTGAAATGATAAATTGTACATAGTTCTTTTTGCTATTTGTGTAACTTAACCTATTTTTATATATTTTTAATGCTACACTTTTGTATACATATAGCAGATTTGACCTTCAAAGTCTAAACTTTTTCCGAGTGGGAAGGTTTAAAGAAAGCATAATAAACTTTTCAGTAGGAATGATAATAGTACGGTAGTTTTTGAAACATAGTTGACGCTACGCCTTACTCTAAGTACGTACACAGTTTTGTGTATGAGTAAGTTACTATAATTCATACTTACGACCAAGAGCGTAGCCAGACTTCGGGTAAGGGGTATACCTTAATTAATAATATTCAAACAATACAAAATCACAAAGCACGCATGTGACGTCAGAGGCTAGCGATGTAAAAATAATATTTTTTTAATTATTGTTTTAATCTAACCTTCTGTATTTGATATTACCTTTGCATCCAAAGTGTATTTAATTTTGGCAAAAGTTCCATTCTATGTTATGCCTATTGGTCCATCCTCGAGGGTTGGGCAGCTCCCCTCCTCTGCCCACCCTGGCTTCGCCCGAGCCTTGCTTACGTTTTCATAGTATAAGTTAAGCTGGTAAGTCTTATTAAAAATAATGAAACATGAACTGGAATTAGTAGAAAATTTTTGCCTCAATGAATTAAATCATATATATTTTTCTATTCTTCAAGCTAAATTAGGCCCAGCTAGAAAGAATGATTGTTTCACGAATGTAGGGTACAGGAAGTTTGATCTTACTTTGAGCTTCCTTTAATCATCTCGGCCAATCAGTCTAATCAGTAATAG